>JAJHSJ010000013.1:37920459-38190333 GCA_021015155.1 Magnolia officinalis
AAAAAAAAAAAAAAAAAAAGCTATAGACAAAGAGAGTACAAGAGGAGAAGGCCCAAAGAGGCCGAAAGTTCGGAGGAACAGAAAAGCCATAAGAACTCCGCCCAAATAGTTTCTTAAAGTCAATTTACCTGCAACATTTTCCTTTTCTTCCATAGCTACAAATAGCCAAATCCGCTCTGCCATATCAGAAAACACTATCTGTCCCATGCTCTGTCAATACAAAAGTCAAAACTTCGAAAAAATATTGAAATCAACGAGTAAGGTCAGAATTTGGGATATCCGACAATCCATTTTGACATAAAATGGTGTTTAATTTTTTTCATTTTCCTTCTCATATTTCGAATCAATCCATATTCTACTCCGCACATACCCTACACACCAATAACATGTACATCCACTTACATCTTTTATGTATGTATTTTCTTTAATATTTCGGCTATGGGATCCTAAAGAATCTGCGTAGTATGGCTTAGTACTATACATATGCTGCTACTACATCTTTTTTACATTATCTTGCCTACCTTAGCCCTACAACCCACTGTAGTATGACTTAACTATATTATTTTGAAATTGAATTCTCAAAAAATTGTATATTTTTGCAAAGTAAAGACCATGTATTGCACGAGAGGAAAGGGATGCCTAATCCCTTCATTTTCTATAACCAAAGCCCTTGTTGATACAAAAATCTGGCTAACCCTTCTTAGACCTTCGTGTACCTACACATGAAGAAGACAAATGAGACCTTGGCTAGAGTAGGGGACCCTCCGATGCCTAAGTCAGATAGGGTATCTGGGTCTAGTAAAGCATAAGGTTTGTGCGTAGAGTTGTATGTGTACCTTTCACCATTAGAGATGCTCATATTTATAGTTGAAGAAGAGTGGTGGCGTAGAAGACAATTTCTCTATTTAGTAGGGGCGTATTGTAGAGGTATTCACATTCCAAATATGTCGTAGGTATCTCCTAAGATCCTCGGCTGAGATATCGGGCAGATCCGTGTTGTAGTTATCTTTCGGGATCTTTGGCTAAGATCCCGGACAGATCTCTTTGATAAGACCTGAATTGTCGGAATCAGAGAAAATATGTGGTAGGAGGCCGAGCTTGAAAGTCTGAGGTGATTCACATAGCCATCCGAAGGAATAATCTTTCGACCTGGATTCTTTAGTGAGCAATGGTCGAGTTTTTCCTTAACACTGGCAGATCATCGACCTGCCGACCTGCCCTGAGAAGTCGTGTTAAAGGACTGAGACCGATCTCCTTTCCTTAGTAGAATATAGACGAGATTTCGGGGATGACCATCCTCTTCATTTTATCATAAGGTGCGGGGTTTCCCTATGTATGGAAGCTCAGAGTTTTGTCTCATGGAGGGTCGTACCGCGGGGACCCTTGCCAAGAGATGTTCCGAGCAGCAACTCAGGAATAGATGGGACCGTGGAGGAGCTCGGGATGATACAGTGAAGTACAACAGAATGCTCTTTCTAGCCATTAAGGAGCTCCTTGGTCACAACTGGCACTAGTTGATCACATGACGAACACAGATGTCTGTCCTGACCCCTTCTCCTTAGCCAATCTAGTTTTATCCATAACAGTAAGCCTCAAACTTTCGAGCTCGCACCGCAAGCTCGAGAAGTAAGTCGGTTTTGGTGAGGTCGAACAATCTTGTGCATGGGGTGTTGAGCCTATTCGTCATTAATGTAGAATAAGGCAGCATGTGCTTGTCGTTTTTTTTTTTTTTTGAATAAGCTGGTGGGAGCAGGAATTGGAGCGTATCTGCAATCATGATACAACACGCTCGAGGCAACATGTGTCAGCTCGAGGCACTTGCACTGGCAGGATGCCATTTGGCTCCTGACTTATGGGGCGCTAATGCATGACATCTTTTAGGGAATCGAGTCATTCAGCGAGTGGAAGAGCCCCACATGGCCAAGCGCGGGCATCGAAGAATCGTTTTGGCTCCCGCATTGAATGCGGGCAATTAATGCTGCACAGGTGGGTTTCCTATAAAAATTAGAAACCCTAAAAGTGCAGGGGTATTTGCTCTATCGCCCCTCTACTTCTCTTTGCCCAACCGGACTTGACGATTACCGGCGAGCCAGAACCCTTCCTCTCCGATGAGTTTCATCTCCTCCATCTCCTCTCTTCTTTCACTTTTCTTTCTGGGTCCCCGTCTTCCGACCATAATCCCGACCAAACATGTGAAATCTGTCGAACCATTGGGAGGAATCAGCGATGTTCTAGTGTGGTGGAGAGCTAGAGGACTGAGACTTGCTGGAGAATCCTCCATTTCACTTGTGATGATGCGCAATAAGGATTTCTAGGTGTCTCACGTATCGAGGATGGATGCTCAGTCCTTGGCTAAGCGGCCCATGGATGTTGAGGGGTCCACCTTAGTAAGGGAAGAGGCTGTCCAGTCTCCATCGGAGTCGAAAGAAATTGGCCCAATTGGGTTAACACTGAAGGAATCCGACCTGGTGTGGATTAGGTCAGAGTACCACATTTCGGACTCAATGGTGCTCCAAGGTGCACTTGGAGAAATTCCAAGTGATCACCAGGATGGCGAGGTGGCCATGTTCCAGTCGCCCTACAGTGCAGCTTGAGACTCTTTCTATCACATAATCAGGAAGGTCCTCTTGCACCTGGGTCTGACTCCTGGGAAGATAATTCTGAATGCCTCGAGAGCCTTGGTGGGGTCATTCATTCTATAGTTCTAGCTCGAACAACCCGAGCTGACTGTGAATGAATTCCTCCACCTATACCAGGTGAAGTCCAATCCTCACCATGAGGGTTAATATTATTTTTCTGCTTGGGCGAACACGGGTAGGACCATCATTACGGATGCCCCGATTTCGAATAAGAACTGGAAGAGTAAATGGTTCTGGGCATTAGGAGACTGGGAGGCTCTAACGACTTTCAGGCTAATACCTCAAACTCCGACCCATTTTGCTCATCCAGGTTGGGTATATCCGAATTGACACTTCCCTTAGCTTATTTTTTGTTATCTTATTTTTTATTGTAGTGGTCATTGGCAGTTTTTCCCAAGTACCTGTAACACCCTGAAATTCGGGAGTCGAGCATAAACTCAACTTCCGAGTTCCAACGCATCACTTATGCAACAAAATGAATGATGATTGAATGTTGTTTGTATTAGTGCATTGAACATGAGTGAGATTAAGCCAAAACAACATATCATACTCCAGAGACAGTTAAATTTGCAAGCGGAAGGCTATGATAGATATATAAAATATAAAAACTATGGTAAGTCTCCAGAGTGTGATAAGGTTACTAGGTTAAAGAATTACAAGTACAATTCAAATGATACCAAATGTGTAGTGTCATCTAGTCAACATCCCTGTAACCCCGTCGATCAAGGCATGGCTCACATGAAGCCGCCCGAAAACCGCATATACGAGAAAACATCCTCGTCGTCACAAAAGTCCGGCTCCGCCTCAGGAGTAGCATCGCCATCTGCAATCAGACAAAGTCTGGTGGGTGTTCGGAACACCGTCCCGTAACGTGGGAGTGAGTGATCAACTCAGTGGAACAATAAAGCATTGGTTAACATGTTATCAATTCAGTCAAGCAGTAATGATAAAGCAGTACAATTTAACAATTCTAACTACTCTTATTTAATGCAAGTATGAAATGACATGATGTATGCCCTTGTCAAACCACCCTCATGCGACACCATCTTACGTTCGCGAATGTGTTCATCCCTCAGTGTTCCACATCTACCAGGCACATGCAGTGCGATGATGAGCATGATTACCGAGTAATTATTAGTCCATTTCAAACAGCAGTATTGGAAAACTAAGGTACCTCCCTTGTATCATTCCCAAACATGATCCATTCTAGGGTCGTTAATCCTAGATAATCTCATACGATAGTATATTTCTAGGTCGGTGCAAAGGCTGCCAGGGCTGTTACGCACAATGGTTACACCACTCCCCCATCACCTTTTTAACGGTTCTTCACTATACAGATACTGGCCTAGTTCATACTCTATTCACTGCGGCAACACTTGTCGCCTCACTGCAAATTCAAAGTATGCTCGAGGTCACTACAAAGGGCTGTCAGGGCTGTTACGCACATAAGTTACACCGCTCCCCCATCACCTTATCAATGTAGGCCGACAACACGAATATAGTGTCTCATACCACCATAATCGGCTCACGAGTCTGGTTGCTCACTGGTCACTACGGGGAGACACGTGGCCGAGCGTAGGCCGATAGCTCGACCACGGTGTCCCATACCACCATGCCCGGCTCATGAGTCTTAGCGGATCGAGGTACCATGGTTAAAAGGGATTTCAATGGTAAGTTTGGTACCTTAGATTCAAGCAATAGCGTCCAAACATGGTGAACATACATTAGACAGATCGGGTTACTTGACGAGCTCGGCTAGCTCGAGCGCACAACAAGTTGAACGACATGAAGTGCATAAGCACTTCGCGTAGCCAACCACTATCGCCAACCGAAGTACGACTCGGGTTTGTCGAACACATCTCACGTGGCAAATGAATCATAGCCACGAATTCAATTCTGGTACCGATTGTCTGGACTATAATCATAACCCCAAACACAATCAATTGCAGATAGATAAAGCAGTAATGGATCAAGATTCAAATCATACAATCAAAGTCTGGTATTATCCGTTTAGGGCTGCCAGGGCTGTTGCACGCACTCGTTGCTCCACTCCCCCATCACCCATGACGGATCATACAACGTAAACATGAATTTAAGCATATGCATTACATAAATAAAATCATACAATCAGTTGAGCATGTTATGAAGCACAACACAAGCATGAGTTTGTACATATTCAATTCCTAATCACACAGCTATCCAAGGAAATCATACACATAGTTAAAGGAGTTGAGAATCATATCTTAACACCCTTATACATTACAATTTATTAACTACTACTCATTCAAACATTTTCACAAACACTTAGACTACATACATCAACATACATGACATATGTTGATCACATAAGTATTAGGCCAAATCCTTTCACTAGGGAGTTGCCCCAATGGATAACACGCGAGCACCCACGACGGATAGTCATGGCAAGCAGGAATCCAAGTTCCATATTAATTCAGTCATTTCCACAAACACTTGGGCCACACATTTTAGCATATATAGTGTATATTGGCCGTGGCGTGATTTAGGGCAAATCCTTTCGTCAAAGGGGTATCGCCAATACAACAATCATAAATCCATGACAATTAGTCATGGTGAGCACGAATGAGAATTCTATACTCATTCGGTCATTTTCACAAACACTTAGAATACATTATTTTAACATACATAGTGTATATTAGCAAAAACATGTATTAGGGCGAACCCTTTCGCCAAACAAGTATTTTATGCATATATAATATATTAATACAGAAAATAATCATGGCAAACACATTTCCAAAATTTATACGTATACGGTACTTTCTACAGATACCTAGAGTATGTAAAATTCCACATTCTTCATCTTTAATCGAAACGGAAAACAGACAACACTTTGTACATGTGCAATTGAATGCAGATCATGAATCTATCATTATCTGACATTGAAAGCGTTGAAAACCATAACCTATACACCTAAAGTCCGCACCTTTTGTCATAGAATCGAAATGAAGTCAATAGGTTTGCTAAGCTTTTGTATATGGCAGTTTGGCAACCTATGAAATTAAATAGGTTAGCTATTTCATAACCTACAACTATCAAAATCTCAAATCAGATTAAGGTTAGGGTTTCTTACCTAGAAACGGAGCTGGAATCGCCGGGAAAGCGATTAGAACGGAGTGGTTGAGTATGGATAGCAGCAGGGAAGAGTGGCAGGGAGATTCTCCCACTGCTCTCATACTTTCTCTCTCTTTTCTCTCTCTTTTCCTAGGGCTTTTCTCAAATTCGTATGGCTGCAATGAGAGAGGGCTTAAGGTCCTTATATAGCCTAAAAACTCACCGAAATAGACTCCAAGTCAAAGTATAATTAGGTTATAACCAAAGCGGACCTGTTCCAGCTCAACGGAGGACTTCTGGCGGGCCTCCTTGAGCCAAAGGTCGGACTTAAGCTCACCAACCATGGATCTAGGTGGAGTTAAGTTTTCGTTTCAGTGGGATTCCCAGATCACGCATGGCAGACCAGTTTCAGTTCAACGGTCAGTGGATTTCGATCAGAAATTCCAAGTACATGGATATGTTTATGAAATTTTTTCTGATCCGAGAGTGTAATTTGGTCTGATTCTGACGGTCTGGTTGCTTAAAACTGATCTGCAAGCGAGAGGTGCCAGATTACTATTTGAGATATTTTATTTTGAATTAATTTCACATTTCTCACACTCTTCACTCCGAGCTCAAGCGAATAGCGCTGGGACACTATCTGGATTTGATTTCCGAGATGGTTGTTAAGCTCAGCGAGGCGGTCCTAAGTCCTTAACTTCGTGTTAATCAGACTTCCGACGTGCGGTTCAGATCTGATACGGAGTTTCGAGATGCTCTCGAGAGCAGCCGAGTAATGAGATTGATCCTAGATTTTAGGGTAACCTAGCGTCAATGATTTTACAAGTTTTGGGTCTTGCAGATCGTATTTAAAGTGATTGGTGCTCATTTCACAGGCACTCTAGTCTAACACTAGCCAATTCTCACCTAATTTCTAAAGGATTTAGTCCTGGGTGATTTCGGTCTGAGGTGGTACTTAGTCCTTTGTAGTAATGTTTAGTTTAAGTATTGTTCTTCATCACCTAAACTTTAAGATAATGTCTAATGTGAAAGTACTTAGAAAATTTACAGAACAAGGTGGTGAAGGGTGGGATTTGTGAAGGAAATGGGTTAAGGAGCAATTTTAGACTGTGGGATTGAGTTCTAACAAGTTAATAAGGTGTTAGGATCGACTCATTGCCTAAGGACGTCAAATTCCAGGTTGGCAAAAATCCGGGATGTTACAGTACCCTTCCGTCGTGAGTGAGTCGGAGCGCGATCGAATTGCCAAGGTGAGATTTGTGGACGCTAGGTCGAGATCTTGGAAGCAGTTAATCATGCCCGAGCTGCTCTACCAATCTGTTCTTGCCCCGTCTGCATCAGGTATATCCAGGTTAACTTAGTCGGAAATCATTTTATCTCTTTTTTGTTGCTGATCGTTTACTTTTGTTGTGCAAGGATGGCTGACCAGCCTCGCTTCAAATGTCGTGCTCCTTTTGAGGCCGAACTGGCTCAGAAAAAAAAATGCCCCGAAGAGGAGGGGACTGCCCCTTCATCCATGACATGTCAGTCAAGCTCGGCTGCAAACCCTTCCGCCACTCTTGCCACCATCACTTCAGACCCGCCAGTGGTCCCAGAAGTGGTTGAGGTTGCCCCAACAAGGGAGGCGGCCCTTGTCGTCAAAGCCCAACCCTCTGAGGTTCGAGCAGAGCCTATCTTTGAGGCTCATCCCCCACAACCCGAGCTTAGGTGAGCAGTTCAACTGATTGCTAAGAGGGCAAGTCTTAGGGGTTCTTAGGTCTGCATTCATCGTGATAGAGGGCCTCCTTCCATGGATAGCTCGGTATGTTCCTGATGTTGAGTTCACTAAGGCGATGGAGACGCACTCGGTTATTGCTATAGGCCAGGTGGATGCACTCTTCTACAAGGTAAGATGTTTCCTTTGTTTCGTAGTAGTTGCTTTTTGTACCTAGATTTTTTTACGTGAGTTTCTTTTGCAGTTCGCCCTTGTTGTCTTATCTGCTTGTCGCGAAATATTACACGCCACGGAGGAGTTTAAGGAGGCAAAGGCGAGTCTTGTGAAGAAGACCATCGAGTCTGAACAACTCTGATCCGCTTTGAAGGAGACAGGGGAGGAGCTTACACCTCTGAAGATCCAGATGAAGGCTCAGGCGGAAGAGGCTCGAAAGGAGGTTCAGACGAAGGCCGAGCTGGAAGCGACAGGTTCGCTTCTGAAAGAGGCTTAGGGGAAGGTTGAGCTGGTTGAGGTGAAGATTAGTTTTAGAGTAAAATTGAAGGAAGTTGAGGCATCTATCCTAATAGCTCAGGCGGTAGTGGTGAGTTCAAAGCCTCCAAGGAATTGATAGAGGACCTGCTCTACAACCTCGGGTACGAGAAATGCTTCGAGGATGTTAGGGGGTTATATCCTTAGCTCGATCTGACCCCCCTCGAGGGCAGCCCCACTGAACACCTGATCCTTCCAGAAGCCGAGGGCCTAGTTCTTGCTGAAGCCGAACAACTAACCTCAATGGGTGCCAAGCAAACTCCCCTACGCGATTAGCCTCTTTTTATCTCCTTTTTTTGAACTTATGTAATATTCAGTTTATTAATAAAAAGGGACCTTTTGGTTAATGCCTGTTTGTTGTGCTTTGTTTCTTTAATTTAGTAGATCATACGATGTATGTTGGCTATATTTGCAGATCGGTTATATTGATCTAATGGTCGAGATGCGTGCAGATCAGTCACGTCGATATGATGGTTGATATATATATATATATATATATATATATATATATATATATATATATATTGAGGGGGGGGGGGGGGGGGGGGGTTGGGGGGGTTTAAACCATTCCTAAAAGTGGCATCGCAAAAATGGAACGATTCAATACTGTATCATGTACCGTTCAAAATTTAAGAACAGACTCTTTGGAACGGTTTTACAAACGATTAGTTTTCAAATTTTAGGAACGATTTTAAACCGTTCTTAATGTTGCCAACGATCAGATTTTAAATTTTAGGAACATTTCTTAATGCTGCCTTATTTTAGGAACGGTATTTTCCATTATTTAGAAATAGCCAATAAAAGTTGTACATTTGTTTTTATATTTAAAACCCAAAGAAAATACAATTAAAAATTAATGTTAACCAAATATATTACAACTTTATAATAAAAATTATATATATTTACAACAATAAATTTATAATGGTTCATCCTTCGAAAACTTAATATCCGATATCGAGGCAATAATCTTTGTAAAGAATGACCTTGAACCAGGAGCCTCTTGCTCCTCAAACCTGTACATGAATAGAAATCATTAACCAGGAACCAGAACATTTCGCAAAAATAGTCTAAAATGACAAAAATAGAGAGGTTTCGTACATATTCCATTACAGGAAGGTTTCGACGACTTCAGATGAAATTGATAGAGTAAGCAGAATATAGCAAATGGATATTTAAGAAAATTCATTTAGGTCAAAACTTAATAGTGACACCTTTCTAGTTTCCATGGGATTATATGATTTCAGTATTTAAGTAAGTTAACTTTATTAGAAAAGTAAATATTTGGGAGCTTCTTGTTTCTTTATTCATTTTTCCATGTACCTCATGCTCTGCATCCTTTTTCCCTTAGTAAAACTATGAAAAGAAAGAAACAACATGAAATAAGCAGCAAGTTCACATTGGATTTACAATGCACTGAAGTCACTTCATCAAGTTTCAAAAGAAAATATCTTCTCATCATAACCATTCATGCAAAAAATAGAACAAGAAACTCAAAAAAGGTCTCAGTTGTTAACAAGTGTCCCATGAAAATGTTCAATTCTACAATTTTGATGCTTATTCAAACTTGAAGATCTCGTCAAAATCGGGGATGAAAAGAGAACTTACGAGGCAATTAGCATGCAGGTACCACCAAGCAGCTGGAGCTTTTGTCTTTCAATGTAGTTTTAAGAGAAACCGGTTGATGAAATATATCGTGAGGTAAAGTGTATCTAGAACAAGCTTATACTCCTCGTGAGGTAAACCAAAACACACAAGATTAGTAACAGACCCATTCAGCACCAATTGTGTTCCCAAAAGACAGCTAAATATTTAAAATTGAACATTTCCAATCTAATTAAATATTGCAACCAAACAAATCTTGCAAAGTTGCCAATCAGCCCATAGTGTTATACTTAATTACTCTTTAATTTACTTTTGCCTTGCAAAAAAAAAAAATAAAAATTTACACTGCAAATTCAACTTTTTTTTTTTTCAAGGTAGAGCCTTAGATCACAATTTCTCATATTTTCCCATAACCAAGTTTATATTTAACACTTATCAGAGCCTTTACTAAGATGCCACCATTCTGGTGAAGCAGGTGCATAGACTGGAATGGTGCCATTCATTCAGTTGTAGGCTCCCAATCTCACACATTAGAATTAGCCATATCCTTGGATAAAAACTAGTTAATCAAAAACAATGTTTTCTTTCATGGAGTAATTTAAAGGACGGCCATCTGGTTTATCAGAAACTCCACAAGATGGTGAAGACTTCGACCGATTTTTGAGCATAGGAGAAATTGTTGTTGCTGATACCACATTCTCTGTCATAATCATAGGTTGCCCACAAAAAGCAATTAATAACAATTATAAAAAAAAAAAAAAAAGAGCCATATTATAAGACGAAAGCATGAAATCAGCAGCTTTTATGTTATGGGACTTATGGCTGATGTCAGCAGCTCAGTATTACCATTAAGGAAAGAGTTGGTTGACAATTTTAAAGTTATGTAACAAGGAAATCCATTTCCCAAAGGTTTTGTTGTGCAAACATGCACTGATGTGGTGCTCAGAAAACTTGAAAAGCTTTGACAAGGTAAATCCATCTTAAAGGTTTCGTTGTGCAGACAGGCACCAAAACGGTGCTTGGAGAACTTGAAAGCCTTTATTTTATCTTTTATTCTTACATTTGGGTCTATTTATATAATTTTATATATTTATGTAGACATGTATTTGGTGTAGTGAGTAGAAGTTTGCAGGTTGCAGGAGACTGTAAAAGCCACATGGTATTTACTACCTGGTCCCGGCCCAGAGAAGTAAGGTGCACATCAAAAAGTGCGTGTGATAAGTAGGCATCATGATTCTTTTCGCCTTCTACATTGTGAATCTCATTTAAATTGCAGATGGTAAAAACTGCAAGCTGGTAAAGGAAAAAATAAATTATCACTACCAATAAAGGGGATACATTAATTTAATACAAGGCAACCAAAGCAGGTTCAGTACAAGGTTACAATCCAAGCATCAAACATAAAGTGCATTAAGCACAACATGCACCTTACGTTCAGATAGTTCTTATGGGTCGTGGGACAACCCCAATATCAAATTGTGTTGGACCAGGGTCATATCTGCATCTCTGATTTGCCTAGTTGAGACCCAGTTGCACCCCTAGAGAATCAATAGGTTGGGTTGATCCCATGACCCACAGACCTGGTCCAACTCATACCCAGATCTGGGTCCAATGAATAATCCAGTTGGGATCAGGTCCTTGTTTACAGCTCCAGTAGATAATCATGTAGTCTTCTAAAGCACAATGTAGGATATTTTTGAAGAGAGATTTTGAATCAGATAAGAGTGCCCTTACCAATTATTTGGCTGATGAATTGCGTTGCAATGATCAAAGCCAGCTACTTGAAGATCCAACAGTATTGCCCGCTCCTAGACCATTGTGTACAGCTTCAGTTGGCAACACTGGTTTTGTGCTTATGGCATTTCTCCTGGACACACCCGAAGGAGCAGATGAGGTAGATGGCATGTGATCTCTCTCCCCAAAAGTCTCTGCTTTTTGTAATAATTAATGGAAACCACAGAATACTAAATGAAGAATCTTCACTATTACATCATGTAAAGTAAATAAGTTGCATCAGCAGCCCCAAGTCTTTAAAGAAACCATTGAAACAAAACATGAACGCATTATCCCAAACAAAATAACATACTCCAACAAGACTACTATAAGTCTAAGCCTTTTCAAGACTAGTTCAGTTTTAACCATGCTGTATTTGTTAAGAAAACACTTTGACTCAGTGATCAGTTAACTCAGTGAGTCATGGTGCTATGATGGCAATGGTGTAACAATGTAAAGGGTCTGAGATCGATCTGACTCAAATGAAGGGTCTGAGATTGATTTGTTTGGGTAACCATGTCGATAAGTCTAACACCATCCCACCAGTGTATCCAACATGGTCATTTCTTTGAAAGCGGATGGCCTAGTGTCCCTCTAACTGGTGGTTAAAATATCATGTTACTAGATTACGTAGTAAGCACTTCATTACTCAGCATAAGAGCAAGTCCATATGTGTTATCATATATTACGTTCTTTTGCCTCCGGAAGATACTTGGTGAGTCGGTATTTTCTGCAAGTTACGACCACATACAAAACTTGGGTAATCTGCAAATCAGTAAGGTAACATTTAGTTCAATCATCATAGTCGCTAAAAAAAGGTTATAGGTTGGCTACATCATGAAGACCACCTAGTGCAAAAATCAGCCCAATACACTTATCAGGTAGGCCACATCAAGCATAGATGTTGATATAATTAAAAAAAGAAAAAGAAAGTATAAGTGTGGTCTACCAGCTGAATTAATCAGATGTGTACACACACACCCCTACACATTTGCTCACTCAAGCACTATTTCCATAAAAATTGAAAATTCCTTATAGTAAAAAACAGCTCTAGCAACCAATGAGATTGGCTGAAGCATGAAGAGATTGATGTGTAAAACATACCACAACAGTTGCAGCGCATTAGAATGGCAATGCCAACTCCACACTCAATTACAATCTGGCATGAAGCAAGTAATACAAGGATCATGTTTAGAAGCAAAAATCTAGTAAGCTTCAAAGTTAAAATTACCGAAGAGAATACGAAAAGAAATCAGAACATCTCAATTGAGCAATGACGTGGATTTTCCACATACCCAAATGAGACTAGTGGCAATAAGCAGAATAAAAGTTGTGTAGTTCTTCCAACCGACGCAATTGTTAAGCCATTGCATGCAAAGAATACAAGGACAAATAACTGCAACCAATTTTCTTTTTGAATTTTTCCACCAAATCAAAGTATGTCTGGAATTTTTTTGTAGGTATGGCAAACTCCTCCATTCAAAGAAAACCTCAATATTTTCTAACCAATCAGTGAAATCATTGGGTTGTAAATGGCCTAAAAGTTCAGGAACATCTACTCAAATTTGTCTGACTTTTCTCTAATGCCCTGATAATTCGACGAAGGACAAGCCGCCTTTCTTCATCATCAATGTCATCATTTTCAACTCTATGGTGCATCATTTCTAGTTGTTGTTGGTACGATGTTCTCTTCCATTAGCATTACGGGTACCACAACCCGCTCCTCTTCCTCAAGCAGCCATCGCACAAAACGTAGCAGAGAGGAGCAATTTTGAGGGAGAACATAGGATGAATAAGATAGTTATTAACCTGATTTGATATTAACTTGGTGCAGGCCAAAGAAGAGAGCTGCATCTATCAATTACAACCAAGAATATGGAGAGAGAACTAGGCTTTAAGAAAGCCTGGCAAGAGGGGCAATTTGAATTCCAAAAATGATTTCTTCCAAGGACTATCCCCGTGGTTAAATAGGCAATAAATGCTCCTATTGAATAATCCTTGGTAATGACTAGGTTAAATGCTTCTACAAGTAACTAGGTAGCAAGAAGAGTGCAATTTTCCAAGATCAACTTCCAAGATAGCTCATAACTCCAAAGTAGCTTCTTTAACTGAGCTTGTACATTTGAGCTTGAGCTACTGCAAAATGAGCCCATAAATCTTGAGTTGGATGCCCCTGCATCACGAATAGGTTAGCCTCACCATAAGGATCGCCTTGTGCAAAAATCAGCCCCATCCACTCATCAGTTGCGCCAACCCAACCCAACCAAAACTTTCAAGTTAGGTCGGTCTGGTTTGGGATAAGCCTAACTTAAGGGCCTGTTTGGATGCCTGTAAGTTATTTTAAGTTGTAAGTCGCTTACAAAGAAGTGACTTCTCATCCATTTCCTTGCAGTTTTTTGGTAGATTTGTCTACAAGTGACTTACAAGTTGTAAGTTACTTACTGGTGAATTTTCTCGCATCCAAACAGGCCCTAAGTTACATCCTTAGTTTAATAATCAGAACGGTCCATAAGCCATTGACTGGTGCATCAAGATTCTTCCTTTTTGATGGTCATAGTGGCAATAAGTCGGATTTAACCTGGTTTGGGTTAGGTTACGTCGTCTAGCAAAACTCATTGATAACCTATTCAATCAGTCAAGTTGGGTTCAACCAAAACCCCACCCATTTATTTAAATAAGGCACATTCAAGTTTAAGCTTAAGCCACTACCAATTTAGCTTGGTTTGAACTCGCCTCAAAAGCAGGTTAGGTCGTTTGACCTGCTAGCTGACTTTACTCACTACCACCCTTATAAATATAACTGATCAAAAACATCAAAAAACTTACTAATTAATATGGCAAGTGCAACACACATGGATGGAAGAAGACAGAGATCAGGACAGATGCAGGAGTAAGGGAGTGACACATGAGAGAGTGCAAGCTACTTTCATGGAATGAGCTATTTTAAGTCCATATCATACCCATTCAAAATCAAGAATCAAGTTACAACATGTGAAATGCATTTGCTTGCACACGATTACATTGCGAGGCTATCATCTACAAGCTCATTTATAGATTAATACAGCACATGTGGCACATGTTCATTACTCGAAGATTACTTAGGGCGGACTCGCACATATGTTTCAATGTGACATGCAGACAAGACTGGGGGCATGTATGCTTATATGCGCACAAACTTGCTAACACCGATGGATAGGTGGTTTTTTTTTTTTTTTTTTTTTAAATTTAAATTTTCATGTAATCAAGCAGCCCTGAATTAAAGGACGCAGCTTTGCACTGGGTGCACGAGTTTCAATTCTGATAAGTGGGCCCTTGGTTTGGCAATCCATACCATTGGTTGCTCCTTTGGACTGTTTTCATACAAGTTTCAATCTGATAAGTGGGGCCCATGGTTTGGCAATCCAGACGATTGGTTTGTTGCTCATTTGGTGGACTGTTTTCATACAAGTTTCAATCTGATAAGCGGGGCCCATGGTTCGGCAATCCAGACGATTGGTTTGTTGCTCCTTTGGTGGACCATTTTCATAAAATCTGTAGATTGGTTTTTTGTCAATTGAATGTGGACCATGGTTGTATTTCTATATATTCCTAGCATTATATTTGTAATTAAACTGCGAATGGAATGGCCACGCCCACGAATGTCTTGTAAGAGGAAGTTCCCATACAGAAGACATTTCCCACTAAAACTCATAGGAGCTACATTAATGGGAATAATGTAAAATTGCTCCAACCTAAGTTCCCATATTTTATATTTTCTGTTCATCCTCATGATTTACACCTGATCAAACGGGTTACGTGAAAGACATAGACCATCGTGGCCCCGCACTCAAACCTGCGGTTGTCATCCCATGCCCATTCATCCCCCATTGTTCCATATGGCCTAGCCCATCTGAGTTGTGGATCTAGTTGATCTTTGATCTTAGGGCCTAACATCAAAGGATAGAACGAGATAGACGGGGTGGATTTTAAATCTACAATACGGTGGGCCCCACAGACTTGGGTGTTTAAGGCACCGGTTAAAAGAGGTGCTGCGGAGGATTCGAGTACAACGCATGGGGGAGCGGATTGGATACTGAATGCTTCAGTAGCCTTGACGTGGCAAAATGGCATTGGTGGATACCAATCGGCTCTTTCCTTCTAATAAATGCTCTTCCAACGGAGATCCGTTAGCGGATGCTTTTCCATTTAGGCCGTCAACGCACTCGGCCACGCACAGGTTATTGTTTATCTTAAGAGAAAAAAAAGGAAGTCTTGGGAAGTTCCTGCGCGCTGGGAACTTAGGTGGGGCCACTGTGATGTTTTTGAGAAATCCTACCCGTCCATCCGTTTTTTGAGTTCAATTCAGGACATGAAGCCAAAAATGAACCATTTCTAGAGCTCAAGTAGACCAAAAACGTGATAATTGAACGTCCACAATTGAAATATTCATGGGCCACAGAAGTTTTAAGTCATGCTAATATTTTTTTTTTTCAGTTCATCCAAGTAAGAATTAAGTTATTAACAGTACGGAAGGCTTGTAAACATCTCCGTCGAACGTAAGTAGATTTTAATAGTAGGAATTTCCCTAAACACATTTTCCTTTAGTAAGGACCCACTTGAGCTTTCGATACTGTTTATTTTTGGCATCAAGTCTTGAAATGAACTCAAAAAAACGGATGGAGAAGATTTCTCACAAACATTTCAGTGAGGTCCAGAAAAAATGTATGGGAAGTTTACCGGTACGTGGCCAAGGGAAGCGGATTGCGTACTGAGTAAACTCATTGGGTCCACCATGATTTATGTATTTTATCCGGTCCGTCCATCCATTTTTTAAGATAATTTTAGGGCCTTAGCTCAAAACCTAAGCATATAAAAGGCTAAAATCTAGCACACCAAAGGAAACTGTGTGAATTAAATTTACACCATTGAAAAATTCTTAGGGGCTGCAGAAGTTTTGGATCAAGATTATATTTTTTTAAACCTTCATTCATGTTTTTTGATCCTTTGAAACATCACTGTGGGGCCTGGAAAGGCTTCAATGGTGGAAATCATTATTTCCACGGTTTCCTGTGGTATGGTCCACTTGAGTTTTTATAAGCTTCAATTTTGGGTTCAACGCCTAAAATTAGATGGAAAAAGATGGAAGGAGTGGATAAATCACATAAATTCACAGTGGGCCTGACTGAATTTTCTCAGTATGACAATCTGATTTCATGGCCGAGCGGGTGCACGGCGGAAACGGAGAAAGATCCGTTAACGGATCTAACGGAGTAGCATTTATACCCAGGGAACATGCCAATGGTATCTAACCAATGGCGTTTTCCCACATCACTTCAGTAGCGTTTTGGCTACTAAAGTGTTCAATATCCAATTCGCTCCCCAATGGATGTATCACAACAACTCAAACTAACTTTCTGAAACCGACGCAATGGAGGACTAAATGACCCACCCAACCTGGCCCGATCAGCCCCATCTACACTGTGGGTCCCAACTCCCACTCAATGCAACTTGAATGCCCCAACCCACCTGCCTAGTTGACATGTGTGGTCGCATATAGGCCAACAAAACCCTTAGAAAAGCTTCTTCTTCTTCTTTTAAAAATAAAATAAAATACAAAGAGCATTTAACTATATAACTAGCAATATTGATCAAATCCATCCACACAATATCAGATGGATGTTGCAGCGGCGGGTGGAAGTTGCAGGGAGAGGGAGATCGAGAGAGGGAGGGAGAGTGAGAGGGAGATCTAGAGACAGAGTCGAGATCAGAAGATGGAGAGGGAAATCGAGGGAGAGGGAGATCGAGAGGGAGGGAGGGAGAGTGACAGGGAGATTGAGAGAGAGGGTTGAGATCGGGAGAGGGAGCTCGAAAAAGAGGGAGATTGAGAGGGGGGAGAGGGAGAGGGAGAGGGAGAGGGAGATCAAGAGAGGAAGAGGGAGACGGCCGGATGTGAAATGAGGGTTTGGGGGAGAGAAATTTGGGACTGTGGACCCCACCTTTTATCCAGCTGTTTTTAGGAAGCGGATTGCGACTGAGTAAACTCCGTGGGCCCAGTGTCATTCATGCATTGTATCTACTCCGTACATCTCTTTTAACACATAATTTTGGGGATTTATTCCAAAAATGGATTATGCCCAGACTTCAAATGGACCACAACACTGGAACAGTGTGAATTGAACATCTACCGTTGAAAAATTCTTGAGGACAACAAAAGTTTTAGATCAAGCTGTTATTTGTGTTTTCCCTTCATCCATGTCTTTCTGATCTTATGAACAAGTTGGATGACAAATAAACATCACTAGGGCCTTAGAAATTTTTCAACGGTTGAAATCAATACTTCCACTTTTTCCAGTGGTATGGTCCACTTGAGCTTCGTATATGAATCGATTCTGGGTTGAACCCATAAAATGATCTGAAAAAATGAATAGACGGCGTGGATAAACCACATGCATTTGCGGTGCGCCCAACTGAGTTTACTCAGTACAATAAGAGGGTACTGAGTAACTCAGTACGCAATCCTATTTCCTGTTTTTATGAAACAATACAAACTTAATTTGGGAACTTAGACCTGCTCATACGGACAACAAATTTGAGGACGAAAATACTCCTCACTTCCTTTCGAAAACGAGCGCTGACGCTCCTCCAACCGAGAGTTGTACGAACGGCTCAAAAGAAATCAAAGTTACATGGCCTCATAGCTGTGTTTATTATATCCATAATGCTCATCCATATTTTGAGATCATTTCGGAGCATTATCCAAAAAAAAAAAAAAATCATATCCAAAGATCAACTGGACCACACCACAAAGAGCAGCGGGAAAACTGATTTTCACCGTTAAAAATTTTGTAGGGCCCACCATAACATTTATTTTCCATCTAATCTATTCATAAGGTCACAAAGGCCTGGATGAAGAGGAAAAAGAAATAAAATTTCATAATGATCCAAAACTTTTGTAACCCCTAAAAGGGTTTCAATGGTAGACGTTCAATTCCCCACTGCCTTTTACAGTGTGGTCCACTTGATAGTTAGATCTGTCTTATTTTACGTCTCAAGCTTAATATGAGCTTGCCAAATAGATGGACAGTTTGGATATAACACAGACCTCATGATGGAACCCACAAAAGGCGGTGGGGATTACAACAACAAAAAATAAAAAAAATAAAAAAAAAAAAAAAAAAGGAATCTATAGCTAAGGATTATAACCGTAGCCATAGTCGTAGCCCTGCATTTTCGATATGTATCGAAGGTCTTTCAATATATCGAAAAAGGTCCAGAACTGTCCAGCGACTCAAAAATCCTATAGTTTTCCCTATGGCTACGGATTATAACCGTAGCCATAATTGTAGTCCGTTGCAGTCTATGCATTTTATTTATTTATTTATTATTATTTTTTTTTTTTACATGGAGAACTTTATTCTACCTACATTTTTCTCTAATACATATTTATATAAATATGTATATATAAGCATATAATTTTTTTTCTCTCTCTTTTAATTCATTTCTTTGTCTATTTATTCAACAAGCATATCTCCTAAACTAGAATGATTTACTTAACGTACCACATATGATTTTAGGGTAGGAGAAGATAATTTAGCCAACAAACATAGTTATTTTCCAAGATTCCATCCAAGCCATCAATATGAAAATAATCACCTTCATCCAAGACAAGAGAGGGATCTAATGAATGGGACCCACTTACTCTAGTAACAAGGTCTTTTAGAAAACCATCTTGAGTGGCCCTATGAATGGATGGCCAAGATGAAGACAAAATGAGGAAGAAGGAGACCATAATCAAACCCATGGAAGAATTTTGAATGATTGACTATTGGAATGATGTGGACAAAGGTACAAGGGGAATATACGAAAAGACTGAATCAAAATGAGCTGAAGTAGCTCATGTACGAGGAGATGAGCAGCACCCAGGGTGTCGCTTGTCCTCCAGTTTTGTCACCACCTTTGCAAGATTGGTCGATGGGCCCCATGGTAGGTGAAATGATAGTGCCACATCAGTAGATGACACTGGCAGCCATTGGTACCTCCAAAACACTCAAGATTTGCTTGGTATCCAATCTAAACCGTTCAAATCCTTACTGATGTGCAAGATTATGAAGAACTTATCCCGAAAATGCATTGACTAGCTTAAGAGTGGCCAAACACTTGTCAAAATGAGCCACTGATGATCTGGACCATTAGTGGGTGGTTAATCATTATTCTTCAAAGGTGAACCCAAGTATGGGAAGTGATCATAAAAGAAAGTCTGAATGATGCCAAAGAAAAGGTCAAAAAGGGGGAGATTATTGCCAAGATTGGAGCTAAGGGATGAAGCTCACCTCAATTGGCAGCTAGAAAGTTGTAAAAGACTTTGACTCACTTGAAGATTTGTCCAAACCATGTTACAAGAGAGCCAAGAGCGTGGCATTCTATTTCTAGGGGACGGAGATATACTTAAGAAGATGAATCAACTGAAGATTCATATGCTCATTCCCATGGGTAAAGATAATGCCCCTTAAAGCAAAAAAGAATGAGGGCCTGTCTTTGTAAATAGCCATCTGAGGGGTGGTAGGGATCATGGGAGTGAAAGTATTAGTTAACTAATGAATCTTCAGTTGGTTATAAAGAAATTCATGCCTAGGAGGAACCACACCAAGGAAATGCTCCCAAACCTCCTCTACGATAGGAGGCGAGCTCTGAATCAACAGTAATGGAGGGCCATGGAAGTGAAGCCCAGTATGCATGAATATATCCAAAGGAGTGATCCCCCACTCCCCACAAGGCAACTGGAATGTATTAGTCTCATCTCTCCATCGTACGCAAAGAGCCACTATCAGAAATTGGTTAGTGGCATTCTTACGGAATCTTAAGGAGAGAAAAGAAGGGCAAGTCAATAAGGACAACATTAAGAAGGGACTAAGGGCTCAGAAACCATTATCCCACTGATCATGAACCCTGCAGCCCTTCGTGTCAAGCAAGGGAGCACCCTCACGAGAATGAAAAGACAAATGGTGGCTGGATTCAGTAATGTAGGTTAGGCCTGTCTTTATCCCATTAAAAGGAATGGAGCAACTTTGTCTTCCTCCAGACATGTCTACAGAAAGGAAGTAATGAGGTAAGTACCGAATCCCATGCCCTTAAAAAGATCGAAGCTATTTCCAACATTTAAGTGAACCATGGAAGACCACATAAAAAATCATCTCATCCCATGGCCCACTCGAATAGCAAAGAGTCCAAGTGTACCTTCATGTGGGCTAAGGAGAGTGACCCATAACCCACACTCTAACAAAAAAATTTGAAATCCTTGAGGTTCCTAAAATCACCTAACTCAAGGGGAGACTGTCTCAAGTCTTAGCCCATGGAAATGGGCCTAGGTTGATGAATGATGTAGAGCGGGTCACGAACAGTTTCATGGCCAAGATGGATCAGAAAAGGCCCGGTAGGTGACAGAATTGATCCAGACCATCAAACCTTAAATCGGGCGTATCTCACAATCCGGAATGAGTTACCTGACGTAAAATATATGATTTTGGGGTAGAACGAGCTACTTTAGCCAACCAACCCTGCTAATCTAGGTTGCGATGCCCGGAATTGTGAAAAACCCCTGGATCGACAATCGTTTCCCTATTTTTATTTCGTTTTTACTATAAATAGTAAGTTTTAGTTTGATTATAACTCTTCATCCGTCGGGTTTTAGGAGTTGCGCCCAACGTGAAAAGAGCTTAGAATAATTAGGAGAACGGTTTGCTGGATCCAAATAGGACACTTACTATTTTTGGCCGAAAACCTTGCGCACTAGTAGACATCACGACCGTCTATAAATAGTAAGTTTACTATTTATAGTAAGTCGCAATTTCTAGGAGTTTTAGTTGTAGTTTGATTCTGATTTCTTTCCCATTGCTTGGTACCCCTATTTAAAGGGTTGTGAACTTGTTTTTATTCATTCATTAATCAATTTCAAATTTATTAGAATTTATTTCTATTTTATGCTTTCTTTCCTCGTGGATTCGAGAAGTCTCTGTGAGGAGTCCAGAGAAGTTCCGTAGATTCGGAATACTTATCCTCTTGAGGAAGACGGTGCTCGACCTCACGTCCTCCCCTGCGTCAATTTGGTATCAGTGCGAGAAACTCTCCTCGAATCGATGGCTTCTAACGATGGGTCGAGCAACAATCCCATGGGTGGTGCTCCAGGGAATTTACCTTTAACGGTGGCAGCTTTCGAGGTAGCGCAATAAGAGAATCGGCAAGCCATGCAAGGCCTGCAGGCTTCCATCGACCACATAGCAGATCTCTTGGCGAAAAACTTAAGGCAACACCGTGTTCCTAGTGTTAATCCTCCACTGCCAATTGCTGAAACTCGTAATCGCCCTGATCGCAGGATAGTACCGGCAGTGCATCCAAGGGTCATTCCTAAGGAAGGGGGCTCTAGTGAGGAGGAAATTGATGACATAATCTTCCAACACCCCAGACCTGGCAGCGATTGAGTAGATCGAACGGATCGAGAATTCAAGATGCGAGTTGATATTCCTAGCTTCAATGGCCAACTACACATTGAGGATTTCCTCGATTGGCTTTCTGAAGTTGAGCGATTTTTCGACTATATGGACATCCCTGAAGCAAAGAAGGTCAAGCTTGTGGCTTATAAGCTGAAAGGAGGAGCTTCAGCCTGGTGGGAACAACTGCAACTCACGCGAACTAGGTAGACGAAAACACCAATCCGCACCTGGCAGCGGATGAAGCAGCTACTACATGCCCGATTCCTCCCTAGCGATTACGATCAGGTATTATTCCAACAATACCAAAATTATCGATAGGGTAGTTGGTCAGTGAGAGAATACGCAGAAGAATTTTACCTTCTGACGGCGTATAACGATTTGGTCGAGACTGAATCGTAGCAAGTCGCCCGATTCAATGGTGGATTGCGTATGGCTATCCAGGATCGGGTCCAGATGCAATCCGTCTGGACGATAAATGATGAAATCAAGTTGGCTACCCGGGCAGAAGCACAACTTGAACATCCTAACATACAGACCTATCCTACTGCAAGGATCCCTGTGGCAGGTCCTCCCCAGGGAGCTGCACAGCCCAAGGGGAAGGAGCCCGTAGGAGCATGCACTCAACCTCTTACGTCTGAGAACCGAGATCAGGCTAGACCCCAAAGGGGCATATCGACTACTGCTGGTCCAAGTAGAATCCCGAACCCCTATGCTCCACCAAGGCCCGACAACTGCTATCGTTGTGGCCAACCGGGCCACCTATCAAATACTTGTCCCCAGCGAAAAGTGGCAAACCTCGCCATCAATAATAGTAGTGCTGATAACGCTTATTAAGATATAGATATTGAAGAATAGGAGCATTCCATCAAGGACGAGGCAGATGATTCAGGTTGGGTTCAGCAAGATCACGGTGAGTCGCTTGTCATGAGGCGACTATTATATGCGCCAAGAAAAGAAGTGCATCCACAGCGGCATAACATCTTCCGCACTAGGTGTACGGTGAATCGAAAGGTTTGTGAAGTGATCATTGACAGTGGGAGCAACGAGAACATCGTATCCAAGGTCATGGTGGAAAAATTGTAATTGAAAATGGAGCGTCATCCCTCTCCATATACAATCGGTTGGATCAAGAAGGTCAGCCAAACAAAGGTAATTGAACGGTGCACCATATCCTTTTCAATTGGCAAACATTATAAGGATGAAGTAGTATGCGATGTGGTTGACATGGAAGCATGTCACATACTACTCGGTCGGCCCTGGCAATCTGACCGTGACGCCACTCATAAAGGGCGAGATAACATATATATCTTCATCAAGGACGGCCAGAAGAACATATTGGCCCCTATGGATCCAGAGGGACTACCTGAAACTTCTAAAGTGGAGGGCCACTTTCTCTTAACCATACGGGACTTCATGGAAGAATCCAAAGAAACAGGACAGACTTATGCATTAATTGTAAAAGGGGAAGAACTCGAGCCTACCATCATCCCTGAAAGACTAAGGCCCATGCTACATGAATTCAAAGAAATCTGGCTTGATGACCTTCCCGATGGGTTACCCCCCATGTGGGATATCCAACACCATATCGACTTTGTCCCTGGGTCCAGTTTACCTAATCGTCCTCATTATCGAATGAGTCCGAATGAGGGCGAGATTCTGCAGGGACAAGTGGAGGAGTTGATTCGTAAGGGTCTTATTCGAGAAAGCATGAGTCCATGTGTTGTACCAGCTCTATTAACTCCAACGAAAGATGGGAGTTGGCGCATGTGTGTCAACAGTCGAGCCATCAACAAAATTATCATAAAATACAAGTTTCCTATACCACGGTTGGACGATATGCTAGACATGTTAGAGGGTGCAAAAATATTCTCTAAATTGGACCTAAGGAGCGGCTACCATCAGATTCGAATACGGCTGGGTGATGAGTGGAAAACGACCTTTAAGACCAAGGAAGGATTATACGAATGAATGGTTATGCCCTTCGGTCTTTCGAATGCGCCTAACACATTTATGAGATTGATGAACCAAGTTCTGAAACCTTTCATTGGGAGGTTCGTTGTGGTTTATTTCGATGATATTTTGATATACAGTCAAGACGAAACCACCCATATGGAACAACTCAAGAAGGTCCTTCAAGTGCTCACTAAAAATAAATTGTATCTTAATTTAAAAAAGTGTAGCTTCATGACTGATAGCCTATTATTTCTGGGTTTTGTCATAACATACACGGGCATTCGGGTGGATGAGGAAAAGGTGAAGGTAATCAGAGAATGGCTGGTTCCCACAAATATTCACGAAGTGCGAAGTTTTCATAGACTGGCGACATTCTATCATCGGTTCATGAAAAATTTCAGTACCATTGTGTCACCAATAACAGATTGCATGAAGAAAGGACAGTTTCAGTGGACTGACGAAGCCGGCCGGAACTTTGCCGAAATCAAGCGCAGATTATCCACGACCCCGGTTCTTGTACTTCCTAACTTCGACAAACTGTTTGAAGTCGAATGTGATGCCTCATATGTCAGAATTGGGAGAGTTTTGTCTCAAGAAGGTAGGCCGTTAGCCTTCTACAGTGAGAAACTTAACGATGCACGCAAGAAGTGGTCTACATATGAGATCGAGTTATACGCAGTGGTTCAGGCACTGCGACACTGGCGACATTATTTGATTCAAAGGGAATTCATACTTTACACAGACCATCAAGCTCTCAAATTCATTAATAGTCAAGCTAACATTAATCGTGTGCATGCTAGATGGATCTCGTTTTTGCAGGAATTCACATTCGTACTAAAACACAAGTCAGGGCAACAGAACAAAGTAGTTGATGCACTGAGTCGCCGTGCAACTTTGTTAGTCACTATGAGCAATGAGGTTGTTGGGTTCGAGCGCTTTAAAGATATATATGTCGATGACGACGACTTCAAGGACACATGGGTTAGATGCCAAGAAGGTCACCCCGACGACTTACATATACAAGACGGGTTTCTTTTCAAGGGAAATCGACTGTGCATCCCGAACAATTCGGTAAGGGAACAAATAATCCAAGAGCTACATGGAGGTGGCCTCAGTGGACACCTTGGGCGAGACAAGACGCGGGCTCTTGTGAAAGAACGGTATTACTGGCCGAAATTGGTACGTGATGTGGGAAAGGCAGTCCAACATTGTTATATTTGTCAGATCGCCAAGGGGCATTCACATAATACGGGCCTCTACACCCCGCTACCCGTGCCTGACGGCCCTTGGGAGGATTTATCTATGGACTTTGTGCTTGGTCTCCCACAAACACAACGCGGCATGGATTCGGTGTTCGTGGTAGTAGATCGTTTCTCCAAGATGACGCACTTTATTCCATGCAAGAAGACTCTCGATGCAACACACGTGGCGAATCTATTCTTCAGAGAAATTGTGCGGCTACACGGGGTTCCCAAGACTATTACTTTTGATCGTGACACGAAGTTCATAAGCCACTTTTGGCAGACTTTGTGGACTCGATTCGATACACAACTTCAGTTCAGCAGCGCCTACCACCCACAGACTGACGGTCAAACTGAGGTTGTGAATCGCATGTTGGAAAATCTCCTTCGATGTATTTCAGGAGAAAAATCGAAGCAGTGGGATTTAGTTTTGTCTCAAGCGGAGTTTGCATTCAACAACATGGTAAACCGCTCGACAGGAAAATCTTTGTTCCAGGTTATTTACGGACGAGTACCTCGCCACACACTAGACTTGGTCCCTCTGCCCAAGCTCCCAGGCATGAGCATTGCAGCAGAACATATGGCTGACAAGATCATGGGCATTCATGCGAAGGTACAAACCAAGCTACATGCCTCGAACGAAAAGTACAAGGAGCAAGCGGACAAGCATCGGCGACAAAAAGTGTTCGAGGTGGGCGATCAAGTAATGGTCCATCTACGCAAGGAACGATTTTCGACCGGAACGTACAACAAGTTGAAGAATAAAAAGATTGGACTGGTACCAACCATCCGAAAGACTAATGATAATGCTTAGGTTGTTGATCTTCCAGATGGCATGGCGATCTCACGGACTTTCAACGTCGCGGACCTGACCGAGTATCATGAACCAGCGCAAGATGAGAACTTGAGGACGAGTTCTTTTGAAGTGGAGGGGACTGATGTTGTAACATCCCAGATTTTTGCCAACCTGGAATTAGACGTCCTTAGGCAATGGGTCGATCCTAACACCTTACTAATTTGTCAGAACTCAATCCCACAGTCTAAAATCGCTCCTTAACCCATTTCCTTTATAAATCTCACCTTTCAACACCTTGTTCTTTAAATTCTCTAAGTACTTTCACATTAGACACTATCTTAAAGTTAAGGTAATGAAGAACAATACTTAAACTAAACATTGCTACAAAGGATTAAGTACCACCTCAGACCAAAATCACCCAGGACTAAATCCTTTAGAAATTAGACGAGAATTAGCTAGTGTTAAACTAGAGTACCTGTGAAATTAGCACCAATCACTTTAAATACGATCTGTAAGACCCAAAACTTGTAGAATCATTGACGCTAGGGTACCCTAAAATCTAAGATCAATCATATTACCCGTCTGCTCTCGGGAGCATCACGAAACACCGTATCAGATCTGGACCGCACGCTAGAAGTCCGAATAACACGAGGTTAAGGAATTAGGACCGCCTTGCTGGGCTTGACAACCATCTCGCAAATCAAATCCAGATAGTGTCCCAGCGCTATTCGCTTGAGCTCGGAGTGAAGAGTGTGAGAAATGTGAAATTAATTCAAAATAAAATATCTCAAATAGTAATCTAGCACCTCTCACTTGCGGATCAGTTTTAAGCAACCAGACCGTCAGAATCAGACCAAATTACACCCTCAGATCAGGAGAAATTTTATATACATATCCATGTACTCGGAATCTCCGATCGAGATCCGCTGACCGTTGAACTAAAATTGGTCCGCCACGCGTGATCTGGAATCCCGACCGAAATGAAAACTTAACTAAACGTAGATCCGGTGTCGGTGAGCTTAAGTCCGACCTTTGGCTCAAGGAGGCCCGCCAGAAGTCCTCCGTTGAGCTGAAACAGAACCGCTTTGGTTATAACCTAAGTATACTTTGACCTAGAGTCTATTTCAGTGTGTTTTTAGGCTATATAAGGACCTTAGAACCCTCTCTCTCACAGCCATACGAATTTGAGAGAAACCCTAGAGAGAGAAAAGAGAGAGAAAGTGTGGGAGATGTGGGAGAATCTCCCTGCCATGCTTCCCTGCCACTCCATGAGCTCCACCGCTCCATTCTAATCGCTTTCCCAGCGATTCCGGCGTCATTTCTAGGTAAGAAACCCTAACCCTAATCTGATTTGGGGTTTTGATAGTTGTAGGTTATGAAATAGCTAACCTATTTCATTCCATAGGTTGCCAAACTACCGTATATAGAAGCTTAGCAATTCTATCGACTCCGTTACGATTCTACGACAAAAGGTGCGGACTTTAGATGTATAGGTTATGGTTTTCAATGCTTTCAATGTCAGATAATGATAGATTCATGATCTGCATGCAATTTTACATGTACAAAGTGCTGTCTGTTTTCCGTTTCGATTAAAGATGAAAAATATAGAATTCTACATACTCTAGGTATTTGTAGAAAGTACCGTATACGTACAATTTTTGGAAATGTGTTTGATATGATTATTTGTTGTATAAATATATTATATGTAGATAAATTACTTTTTTGGCGAAAGGACTCGCCCTAATACATGTTTTGCTTATATACACTATGTATGTTGAAATTGTGTATTCTAGAAAATACCGTATACGTATAAATTTTGGAGATGTATTTGTCATGATTATTTGCTGTATGAATATATTATACATGGATAAAATACTTGTATGGTGAAAGAATAGCACTAATGTATGTTTTACTAACATACATCATGTATGTTGAAATAGTGTATTCTAAGTGTTTGTGAAAATGCTTGTGAGAGTAAATGCTTAGATGTTAGTGCCTTAGGTAGGTGTTGAGATGGGATTCTCAACTACCTTAGAGACCTGCATGATTTCCTCCATGTGGTTATTTACTTTAACCGCTTATTTGTGAAACATATGTGTTTGTATTCTTGTTTATATAGTGTTTTACAACATGCTTTATAACATGCTTTATAACATGCTTTATGATATGCTTGTTAACATGCTTGATTTACTTTGTCTATTATGCTTCACTTTACATGTTCTAAATAAGGATTGATTGAGTTTGGGACTATGTCTATAGTCTAGACAGTCGGTACCAGACTTGAGATCGTGGTTGAGGATTCATGTCGCCACGTAGGATGTGTTTGACGAACCCGAGTCGTACTTCAGTTGGTGATAGTGGTTAGGCCACACGAAGTGCTTATGCACTTCATGTCGTTCAATTGACTGTGAGCTCGAGCAAGTTAGGCCCGTCAAATAACCCGATTTATCTAATGTATGTTCACCATGTTTGGTAACCACTGCTTGAACCTAGGGTACCAAACTTACCAGTGGAATCCCGTTAACCATGGTACCTCGATCCGCTAAGACTCATGAGCCTGGCATGGTGGTATGGGACACCGTGGTCGAGCTGTCGGCCTACGCTGGGGCCACGTGCCTCCCCGTAGTGACCAGTGAGCAACCAGACTCGTGAGCCGATTATGGTGGTATGGGACACTATATTCGAGCTGTCGGCCTACACTGCTTGATGGGTGATGGGGGAGTGGTGCAACGATTCCGTGTAACAGCCCTAGCAGCCCTGACAGTACCCGGTGTAGTGACCTCAAGCATACTCTAAATATGCGGTGAGACGATGAGCCTTCCTGTAATAACAGAGTATAAACTAGGCCTGTATTGATAAGGTGATGGGGGAGTGGTGCAACGATTCCGTGTAACAGCCCTGACAGCCCTTGCAGCGTCGTAGAAACATACCATCGTATGAGATTGTCTAGGACTGACGACCCTAGAATGGATCATGTTTGGGAATGATACATGGGAGGTACCTTAGTTTCCCAATCCTGCTGTTTGAAATGGACTAATAACAACTCGGTAATCATACTCATCATGCATTGCATGTGCCTGGAAGATGTGGAGCACTGAGGAAAGCAAGCATGCCGCGAACGTAAGATGGTGTCACATGATGGAGTATGTCGGTGAGGGCATCCATCATGACTGCATTCATACTTGCATTAATAAAAGTAGTTAGGAGTGTTTGATTATACTGCTTTATCATTACTGCTTGACTGAGTCGATAACATGTTAACCTATGCTTTATTGTTCCACTGAGTTAGCTACTCACTCCCACGTTACGGGACGGTGTTCCAAACACCCACCAGACTTTGTCTGATAGCAGATGGCGATGCTACTCTTGCGGCGGAGCCGGACCTTTATGATGACATTGATGGTTATTTGTGTTTGCTGTGTACTGACGGCTTCATACGAACCGTGTCTTGATCGACGGGACTATAAGGATGTTGACTAGATGACACTACACATTTGGTATAATTTGAATTGTACTTGTAATTCATTAACCTGGTAACCTTATCACACTCTGGAGATTACCATAGTTTTTATATTTTATATATCTATCACAGTCTTCTCCTTGCAATTTAACTGTCTCTGGAGTATGATATGTTGTTTTGGCTTAATCTCACTCATGTTCAATGCTCTATTATAGACAACATTCAATCATCATTCATTTTATTGCATAAGTGATGCGTTGGAACTTGGGAGTTGAGTTTATGCTCGACCCCCGATTTTCAGGGCGTTACAGATGTAGAGCGGGTTGCGAACATTTTCATGGCCAAGATGGATCAGAAAAGGCCCAGTCAGTGACAGAAGTGATTCAGACCATCGGGCGTATCTCACAATCCGGAATGAGTTACCTGACGTAAAATATATGATTTTGGGGTAGAACGAGTTACTTTAGCCAACCAACCCTGTTATGCTAGGTTGCGACACCCGAAATTGCAAAAAACCCCTGGATCGACAATCATTTCCCTGTTTTAATTTCGTTTTTACTATAAATAGTAAGTTTTAATTTGATTATAACTCTTCATTCGTCGGGCTTTAGGAGTTGCCCCCAACGTGAAAAGAGCTTAAAATAATTAGGAGAACGGTTTGGTGAAGCCAAATAGGACACTTACTATTTTTGGCCGAAAACCTTGCGCACTAGTAGACATCACGACCATCTATAAATAGTAAGTTTACTATTTATAGTAAGTCGCAATTTCTAGGAGTTTTAGTTGTAGTTTGATTCTGATTTCTTTCCCATTGCTTGGTACCCCTATTTAAAGGGTTGTGAACTTATTTTTATTCATTCATTAATCAATTTTGAATTTATTAGAATTTATTTCTATTTTATGCTTTCTTTCCTCGTGGATTCGAGAAGTCTCTGTGAGGAGTCCAGAGAAGTTTCGTGGATTCGGAATACTTATCCTCTTGAGGAAGACGGTGCTCGACCTCAAGTCCTCCCCTGCGTCAATGAAGATGTACAAATTGGCAAGCTCCCTTCAAGCATTCATCAACTCTTGTGAAAAGTCACATAAATTTAGAAAAACCAAATCCGTTCATTCACAACCACATGGGCCCAAAAGTAATTCAAGGCCTACTTGAATCTTAAACCAAAAGAGAGGGATATGGGTGTTCTAGACCAAACCACAAGAGCCCAACAAAATCATTCAAAGGATTGCCTATATGTCCATACCAACATGGGCCCGACGAAATTCCAAGGCCCGTTTCAGACAAAATACGATCCATTAGTTCATGGACCATTCTCTCATGCCTACGGGTAAATTCAGACCCTTTCATAATATCTTGGCTAACAAAAATCTGATGTGGGCCTCCCAAACTTCATGTGGGCCCAACAAGAAAAGGAAGAGGAAAGGGAAAGAAAAAGTACATGAAAAGAAAGAGAAAGAGTGAACCAAAATGAACCTTAGGCCCACCCAAATACACATGGGGCCCAAAGGTTCAATTTGGAACTATTTTTACATGGCAAAGTCTCCTCCAAAAAAAATTGAAATCCTCCTCATGCACACTTGATATATATAGGAAAAATGACATTTGTACAAAATGGGGGAGAAGAATAAAAATGAAATGAAAGAAGGAGGGAAGGAAAGACTCTGACTTTGTATTCATGCATCACCTTTGTGTCTCGAAAAGCACTTGCACTTGCTACACACTTGATCTCCTTTAGCTAATCCAAACACAATCTATGGGATAACAAGAAGAAAAGCTGATGAGAATGAAAGGAAAATGAGAAGGAAAGAAAAGAAGAAAATGAATAAGAGGGATGATGAGAGAGAGAGAAAGCTTACTTGCACTACCTTGTTGTCCAAAGATCCCCAAAATGGCCACCACAAAAAAGATAAACCAAAAAACTAAGGGAGAGGAGGAAAGAACAAAAAGGAAAGAGAGAAAATGAGAGAGGGAGAATAGGGGAACTTGAAACATATGTTGGGACGACCACCCCTTGGGCCACCTTATATAGAAAAATCCCCTACACTCCATTAACCAACATCTGGAAGAAACCACTTGACACTGAGGGGATGAGTGGCGCCTAGTGGGTCGCTCATCACTTTTGAGGTGATGGGATTAGGAACAACCCTCTCCCCTTAGGAAGAATTTTTGTAAGAGAATCTTACATGGATGGAAGAGAGGGAAGAATAAATTTTAAAAAATGGAGGGAAAAATTCGAATATGAATCTCTCATGAGAAACTAAATGAGAAATTGAGGAGAAATTAAAAGGGAGAGAAAAAGGCTTTTTTAGACTTTCAAAACTTATAAAACTATTTCAATAAAAACCAGCATCGATCGCGATTGTTGATTTCTAGATCCGATGGACTGGACCATTTTCAATAACTTTAAAAAATAACTTAAATAAAAACCAGCATCGATCATGACCGTTGATTTCCAGATCCAATGGACTAGATCATTTTCAAAAACTTTAAAAATATCTTCAATAAAAATCAGCATCGATCGCGACTATCGATTTCGCAATCCGATGGACTCGATCATTTTCAAAAACTTCAAAATATTTTAATAAAAATCAGCATCAACCACGATCATCGATTTCACGATCTAATGGAATGGATCATTTTCAAAAAAAAAATCATAAAAAAATATTCTAATAAAAACCATCATTGATCGTGGTGGTCGATTTCACGATCCAATGGATTGGATCATTTCAAAAAATTCAAAAAATATTTTAATAAAAACCAACATTGATCGTGGTTATCGATTTTGTGATTTGATGGAATGTATCATTTCAATAAATTCAAATAAAAACCAAAATCGATCGGGGCCATTAATTTCACGATCTGATGGACTCGATCATTTTTAAAAATTAAAAAATATTTTCAATAAAAACTAGCATCGATCATGACTGTTGATTTTGCAATCTGATGGACTAGATCATTTTCAAAAAATTCAAAAATATTTTTAATAAAAACCAGCGTTAATCATGACCGTTGATTTTGCAATCTGATGGACTACATTTAAAAAAAATCACAAAAAATATTCCAATCAAAACTAGCATTGATTACGACTGTCGATTTCATGATCTGATGGACTGGATCATTTTCAAAAAAATGATTAAAAAAATATTTGAATAAAAACCAGCATCGATTGTGATCATTGATTTCACGATCGGATGGAGCAGATCATTTTCAAATTATAAAAAATAACATCGATTTCGACTAGTGATTTTCGCAATCCGATGGACTGGATCATTTTCAAAAATCATTTTTAAAAAAAAATACCAATAAAAACCAGCATCGATCATGATCATCGATTTTGTGATCCGATGGACCAGATGATCATAAAAAATCTTTAAAAATACCTCCAATAAAAATCAACATCAATCACGACAATCAACTCACAATATGATGGATCGGATCATCCTGCGAAAATAGAAAAAAAAAAAATACTTTCTAATCCTTAGAGAGTCTCAGTGAGTGGGACAACAAAATTAGTTATAAATTGGAATCTTGACCATAAGCGTGTGGGACGATGAACTTGATTAGTCGCAAATCGTAATAATGACCGCCAACAATGGACATATATGTACTATCCATAATAAAAGTCGAGTTGATCACAACCAATGATCTAGGTTAGCCCAAAAACAATCAAGTTGGATTAACCGATGAGACGATGGAACCAATCAACCATCCCTGATAAATTAGACTCTCGATCACAACCACTAATCAGACTTGTAGTTAATGAACCATCCCCGACAGATATCAGCCCTGATTGCAACAACCAAAATCCAAGTAATAAAAGCACAAAATCCTAAAAAATCCCTAATCCTTAAGTCAATTAAAATTGCAGCCCTCATATGCACTATCTCGTTACATATTTTCAATAAAAACTAGCTTATTCGAAGTCCCTTAGGCATCCCCAATGGAGACGGCCAGTAAGTTGGACACGTTTTAAAAACATTTTATAATAAAAATCCCTACGGAGTATCACTCCCCAGTGTGGGGCGACCTTTTATCAGAAAAAACTTCAAAAAGAGTGCCAAGCTTCCAAGGTACTAAGAGATCTTCAATATCTCTAGGTGGGGGCCAGCACAAAAGCAAATAATGTCTGACAACTTTCAGTTTCCCCGGAACCATTAGATCCTCATGAGCAAAGTACGGTTGATTAGAACTCAAAGTGACAGAACAATCGTACTAAATGCTAATGCTATGATTTTATTTTACTTTGATTCAAGTTATTTGATCTTCATGTTAAATAATTCATAGTTTTTGGTTTGAATAAAGAAATATTTTTAGTTTAATTTGATTTATTGTCAGCTCCGGGCACAGTAGATGCTTAGGAAGCTTTTGATATCTTCTTACCTGTTTTACAATTGTGTGATCTATAATATCTACCATTGACTCCGGGCATGGTAGATGCTCTGAATTTCCTACGATCATTACATTGATGCTTTATAAGGGAACCAAACCAATAAATGTTCAGAATCTGTTTGATATATACATGATGCTTTAACTGCTTTATCATCTGACTGGATAGGATAAGACTTCGATTCCAGTCATGTTATCAATTGAATCAAATAAAGTAGCATTAAGATAACTACAAGTGGATCCTTAGCACTTTAGTTTCCATTATCATTGATAGTTATTTCATCACTGATATCTTCTATTCTAGATTTTAGTTAGTAAATTCTAGTTCTAGTTCTAATATATTTTAGAAATTGTACAAAGTAAGTCCATGTGGGTATGATCTCAGTCTCACCGAGATTATTACTACATCACAACCCTGCACTTGGGGTGACAAGCGAACAATAAGAGAGGAAGAATGACTCCGTAAATGCTCCACTACTCATTTCTCTCTCTTTCAAACCCTAAATCATACTTGAAAAGCCTAAAATATCTTTTTAAATAGAGTTGATTGGCACCGACTTCAAAAGTTTACACTTTGGTCACACCAACAGTCACCTTCAGTCACATCGAACATTACTTCTTAGGTAGTGCAAAAGTTGTGTTGCAAATCTTATAAATAAGGGTCTCTAAGATGTCCCTATTCATCAATTTTAGGGTTTAGAAAGGAGATATTGTGAAGACAAAGCTTTTCCAATGCCATTCTTTCGTCCAATCTTCGGTTCTAGTTTAATTTTTTAATTTTTCTTCTTTCTTTTGTTAAAAATGTTAGCCATGCTAGGCTAACCTCTTAGCTAAGGCTAAGGGATGAACCTCTTAATGGATTTTGATATTTAATTCATTTTAGTTCAAGTTATGGTTTTGTAAGTTGAATTTGTGATTGTGTGTGATTGAATTCCTAGATTGAGGAAGGAATTAATCTGTAAAATCGATTGATCTATTGTTAACTACAGGTATAATAGATGTTTTTGATTCCCTGTGATTGATTACCTAAATCTTCATGAGAAATCACTTTATTTAAATTCTTATGTTATTGGATGATTATTAATTAATTTCACTGAATTATCTTCCGAATCCGATTCTAGTTGAGTTATCAACTTGAGAGGATGAATTAAGTTCATATTCTATTAATTAGGGATTCCTAGATCCTTAGTTTTTTCATTTATTATTTAAACTCTATTTTTTACTTCACTGGATTAAAAATCCAAACACCCAATTAATTCTTATTGTGTTCTCAACCTAATTCCTTATGAAATGATCTTGGTCTCATCGAGTTATTACTATAGCATAGTCTTATACTTGGGATTGTCACATCATTTACGCTGTAGTTTTTTCCTACAAGGGTTTTTCACGTAAAATATCTCGTGTTTGTGGTTGCTTACTTTATTTTTTGGTTATTCTATTTTATTCGATTGTTGTATCTTTGTTGAACGTGCTTCCGCAAACCACACAGATTAATGGTGATATTATATCTAAATTTTTAATACATACGGTTGATCTGAGTTTGTTGAGGGCTTAGAATTTCAACAAAGTGGTATTAGAGCGTCAGGTCTATGGAAGTTCAGGAATTGAGCGAAGATGTTAGGATTGAAATTTGATATACAGAAATTTGATGGGAAGAACAATTTCAGTTTGTAGCAGAGGAAGGTCAGGGATATTCTAGTATCATAAGGGTTGAGTAAGACATCTTTAGAGACTAAACCAGAGAAGATGGCAAATGATTACTGGAGCGATCTCGGGGAGAAGGCTATGAGAACCATCCATCTGTGTTTGTCGGATGAAGTCATGTACACTGTTCTTAATGAGGAGTCTCCCCTTAAGATGTGGAAGAATTTAGAAGACCTATACATGGCAAAATCCCTAACAAATAAGTTTTTTTTTTAATGAAGAAATAACTCTGTGGACTATGGTTGAAGGAAGGATCCGATTTCCTGGAGCACACGAACCAGTTTACAAAGGTGTGTAGTGAGTTGTCAAGGCTCGAAGTGATGATTTAAGAAGAAGACAAAGCAGTGCTACTTCTAACATCGTGTCCCACATCATACAACCATATCGTCACCACTTTATTATATAGGAAGAATTGTTTAAAACCCCAAGTGTAGGGTTGCAATGTAGTAATAATCTCCGTAAGACCGAGGTCGAATCCACAAGGACTAATCTCGTGTGTAATCTGAAAGAAATTAGAATCAAAACTAGGAAAAGATGTAAAACTAATTCTAAAGTGATTGAGAGAGTAATTGTGATTAAAGTGATTAAAACTAAGAATTCAAAGGTGGGAACTAGGGTGCCAAGGATCCACTTGTAGTGATCAGGGAGCCCTCTTGCTTGATTCAAGTAACACAATTAGAATTGGAGTCCTATCCTATCCAATTGGAAAATATATCAATAAAACCAAATCTGAACTTCTATTGACCTAATTCTCAATGAAGAAGAACTATGATAATTGGCAGGGATTCTATCACCAAACCATGCCCAGGAGACAATGGTAAACAACAGGATTTATCAATCACATAATCTCAAAGTAGGAGAATTGTAAAGATTAGGAAGGATTCCATCACCCTACCATGCCCAAGGGACGATGGTGAACAACAGAACTTAGTAATTTCACAATCTCAAATCAGGAAAAGAAGATACTTAAAGCTATTGCAAATCTACTGTAATTTGAGTCACATTAAACCATTAAAAACTGAAAGTATTCTTGGCGACAGCATTATCCTACAAGCTTCACCTCTTAGCCCTAGCTAAGAGGTTTAGCCAACCATAGACATGATTTGACTAAAGTCTCATAAGAAAAACATGAAAATAATTAAGGAAGAAAAAAAAACCTTGGAGACGGCTTCTCCACCCTTTTGCTCCACTCCTTAAACCCTAGAAGATGCCTAAGAACATCCTACGGAGTCCTATTTATAGTTGTGGAATTCCAACTTTCGCACATAGTTAGAAAACTCTAGAAACCGCCTCAAATTTATGCAGTTTGCTAAAATAGACTTCACTCTACCCGATTTCCCAAAATAGACTTTACTCTGCGCAATTTCACAAAATGACCCAAAGTTTCAGAATATGCTTTTTCAGGACGATTTCAGGATTCCTTTTATTCACTTCAAATCTTTGATTCTCTTTATTCCTCACTTGGTTTTCTTGGATCTTTGATATGTGAATTCTTCAATCTTGGTCTCCTAAGATCTATCCCTTGCCTTGGTGATTCTTGAGCATCAAATCCAAGCTTTTAACAACCTTTTCAATCCAAGCTCTTAAATTCACCTTGCAACACAAACATGAGTAAAATAAAACATTAAGCATTATCATGTTCATAAAACTAAGATATAAATAGAGGATACTATGCAATATTTGACCCTTAACACAATCCCCAACCAACATTTTGCTAGTCCTAAGCAAAGTATGCGAAAAATATTTCGAGAACCATAGGATAATTTTTATAAGCTCAAGTGGTTTTAAAAAAACAATCCAGATAATATAATTGTAAAATACATCAATGTTGTGCATTACCTTCTCCTAAACTCTAGCACTTGGTAAGTTTCATAATCAAGTTCAAAGCATTAATCCTCTAATTAGAACAATTCCAGACATTGAGTTCCATGGGTGTATAATGAAGTCTAGACTTATCACAATCAAAGGTTCAATTCATCACTTTCATAATAAAATTGATAATTAAAAAAACATTCAGGACAACCAAAACTAAAAACAAAACTTGCCCTACAGTTCATCTTTTAGTTCATTCTTTTATTTCTCCAGCTTTTGATTTTTCCATCGATGGCTTTCATGATATGTCAACCTTTTTAAAGATCTTTAATAGGTAGCCCTTTTAGACGACAACTGTTTTTTAGCTGGGTATTTTCTTTTTCTTTCTTTTCAATTCTTCCCATTGAACACGACAGACAAATTTCTCAAGTTGGTTTCTTCCATGCTTAATAATCATCAAGTTAACAATTCAATATCAAACGTACACTTTAATGTGTAAGCTGGATGTGACATGTGAAATCATGACTCAATCAATGTTTAAAACTTCTAATTGAGGATCAATGACTTAACTTAATTTTGAGATCTCCTAAGTGACTAAAATCTAAGAGATATAAGGCATCAACATTAAGTATCTTGTAATTCTAATTCATGGATTAACTTCGAGATCACTTAAATTTGCAGAAATTTCAGAAAATTTTCTCAAATTTTCACAACTTCACCCAAAGACTAAGAAAATAATTGATTAGCCAGCCTAATAAACACCCCCAACCTAAAATCTACATTTTCCTCAATGTAAAAGAGATAAACATTCAATGCAAATGAGGTAACGAAAAGAAAAAGGAAGTGGTAGAAAGGTAGTACCTGAAGAAGAATTCTGAGGTTTTTTTTTTTTTTTTTTTTTTTTTTTTTTTTTTTTTTTTAAATCTCAATGTGAAGATGGGTTAGCACAAGAATTAAACCATCAGAAAGTAAACTTTCCTAAGCAACAAAAAATAAACTATCCTAAACGGCAAAAAGCAAACTATCTTAAATGGTGAAAAGTAAACTATCCTAATCCTAAATTCTTTGAAAGTAATAAACCTAACTAGGAAAACAGGGGAAAGCTACTTAGTCATGCCGCAAGATTTCTCCTCATGATAGTATCTTAATAAATTTCTCAGTAGGTTTCTTAACAAAATCATCTAAAAGCCCTTGTTGCAATAGGCTTTGATGCCCTAGAGCATAATTTTCCAGAGAAAATTATGGGCCTCAAAAAATCGTCGATGAATCGCCTAAGGTATCCAAAGTATATATGATTCACCTGTGACAGACAAATTTTCAAAGTTAGAGCAATATGTTGAATCAGAGACTACAAGTAAGTGAAATTCAGAAAAATTCTTAGTAGGTGATGTAGCCTCAACACATTCCGAAGTTTCAGACTTAGGTTCAATTTTTAGCTCATGCTCCTTTGATGGCAAATATTCTGGATCTGTGGAAGAAGGTTCTTCAGAGTAAAGGTTCTCTCGGTCAATAACAACTACCGAGTTATTATTCTGCAAGGCAACCATTATTTCTTTTATCATGGGGTCATTTGAATCTACAAAATATGTCAAACAATCTTTCAAAGAGTTGATGTCATGCCCCAAACTCAAAAATCAGGCTTACAAAATTCCTGATCACCGAATCCGGTGCCGACAGCTTCCGTATTACCCCATTCTCGGCTCTCAGCGCCTATACGCCAGATTCCGATCCTAGGATCCTACAAGGAGGATTTTCTAACGTACATTTATCTTATAAGAATCATAACCACAAGTTTACCCAAATCACAAAGGCAACATCATCATCACATATCCACTAATATAAATAGTTGAATACAGTGCTGAAAGGGAAAATACATATATCGAAATCAAAGCTCCAGAAGACAGCTGCACGCTTCAAGCTCAACATTACAGTGACCTAACGCCACCTGCACGCATCTATCGTGCATAAGCTTATAGAAAGTTTAGAGGGTGGTGTAAGTATGTGTGCAAGGTAAGTACCAAGTATGCAATATCAGAGCAATGCGGAAACATGCCAGTATGTCCATAAATATCATCAGCCTTATCCGGGCTATGCGATGAAAAAACATAATAAGCCAATATCATATACTGAGGAAGCAATGTAGGTCAGTTATACAATGCGGAGACATAGTAGGCCAAATATCATATATTAAGGATGCAATGCAATATGCAAATCCTAACGAGTCCACGAATACCGTCAACCTCATCTAGGCCATACAAATGTAGAAACATAGCAACCCAAAACGCCATATGTTGCGGATATAATGTAATATGTGGTGCAAATGAAATGACCAAGCTAAAGTGTGAAGTTGGGATGATAATACGTAGTATCGCAGGCTATGGGGTCCATCACAAGGGACTTCTATCCCAACTAGTCCCATACCTAAATTTGGATAGATAGACTTAATGTGGTAGACTCCTAATCTTAGGTAAGTCGCGCTCCCCAATCGAAATCCTGGCCACAATAATTAGTTGCGCACCACCAGCCCGAGTGGATAGTGAATGAATGAATGAATGAGTAAAGTGTTGATTATGCAACTCCTACTCAATAAGTCCACATATCAGTATTGTACATCTCCGGGATCATCACCGCGGTCTAATACACTCCACACTAACTGTCGCCTCCCTAGCCACACAACCCAGCGAGTGGAAGAGAACACACTATCCGCCTGTCAGCGGTATATCAATGCCTACCTGGCTCGTTGATAGTGGACCCATTTGCGAGCTGGTCAAACTCAGCCTAGCTTATAGCCCCCTCACTCTGGTGGATAAGGCCACACCCCCTTCCAACCAACCACGACACTATAGGAGACGTGGCCTAATGGTATTCGGCACTCAAGCATTCATGTATCCACTCGGTCTATACGTTAGAGCGTCTCCTGGCCACAGAGGTTTAGGGACTTTCACCCACGGACATCCAACGTGCCCAGATGCTCGAACCAAACATTTCCAGTGTCCCATCTGTCCACCCATGATATGCCTGTGAAGGGTACGGTCCTGATATCGCTAGGGCGTACAGTAGTCATATCACAAAATGCAAGATGCATGAGTCACACAGTCTAATCATGCATCAATCCTGTGCATACCGTGCGGTCATGTGGGACGACTCCGCCTATCAGTGAGTACCATGAACAACCTGCCCTATGTTATATGCAATGGTCAACCACATCTCATAACAAACATGCAGATGATGCGTATGGGCATGTATCATGATGCTATGCTGTCACATACTCATAATCGGTATCGATAACCGGCACTGATAATTAACATCGATAATCGGCTTTGATAATCGGCACCGATAATCAGCATCGATAATCGGCCTCGATAATCGACATCGATGAGAATGAGCCTAACAAGGCCTAAGGGAAGGTCACAATGTGGACATTCAACCATCATTACCCATCAATGTGGACATTCAACCAACATTGCTCCCAAGGAGTGGCCCTCATAGGGCCAAACATATAATGCGGCCCATGGCCATTATATACATCACCTTGGGCCTAACACAATGGCCAAATATACATCACCATGGGCCTCACTCAAGGGCCTAATACACATCACGATGGGCCTCACTCATGGGCCACATATGCATCACATTGGGCCTCACTCATGGTCCAATATATATATATATATATATATATATATATATATATATATATATATATATATATATTACATCGAGCCTCATCAAATGGGCCCCAAATTCATCATATTGGGCCTCGACAAATAGGTCACAAATACATCACCTGGGCCTCATCAAATGGACCTCAAAATGTATCATATTGGGCCTCGCCAAATAGGTCACAAATACATCACTTAGGCCTCTCATACATCACGATGGACCTCGAAATGCATCATATTGGACCGTGTCACATGGGCTCAATATACATTAATGGGCTACATCGCATGGGCCTCATCACATCACAATGGGTCTCATCAAATGGGCCTTTTATACATCACATTGGGCCACATTAATACATCATATTAAGGTGGACCATGTACATTATAAATGGGCCCCATCAGATGGACAACTCGGGTAAAACACGTTCATCACGTGGGGGCCATGTGGATGGACGGTGTGAATGTACAACACATTACAAGGTAGGTCCTACCTGTCCCATAAATAGACGGTGCATATACATCATCTGGGCCCCACGTCCCAGCCAAAATAGATGGGCGGCGAGGCTGTACATACATCAGAGGTGGGTCATACCGTTAGATGGACGGTGTGAATATAAAACAGATGGACGACATTGATGCAAAATAGGTGGACGGCGTGGATGAAATCCATAAATTAGGTGGGTCATGCCCAGATAGACGGACGGTGTAGATAAAGCAAATACATCACTGTGGTCCCCACCCTCCAGATGGACGGTGGCAATGAAGTACATATATCACGGTGGGTCACCCCATCCCACATGCAGGGATGGTGTGGATATAATACATATCTCAGGTGGGTCCGACCCACCAGATACACACACACACACACACACACACACACACACACACACACACATATATATATATATATAATTTTTAAAACCAGCGTCCAGGCCCTAAATGGCCTGGATGCAAAGCACATACATCATGGTAATCCCACTGTCCAGATGGACAATGAGGATAAGACACATATGACATGGTGGGTCCCACGTGGGTGGGGCCCACGGCTGCTAGGTAGCATGGATATAATACATATATTGTAACATCCCAGATTTTAGCTAATCTGGAATTAGACGTCCTTAGGCAATGGGTCACTCCTGACACCTTATTAACTTGTCAGAACTGAATCCCACAGTTTAAAATCGCTTCTTAATCCATCTCCTTCACAAATCTCACTTTCACTACCTTATCCTTCACAAAGTAACTAAGTGTTAAACTAGATTAGCTACGAAATCCACTTGATCCACTTTAAATATGATCTGCAAGACCCAAAACTTGTAGAATCATTGACGTTAGGTTACCCTAAAATCTAGGATCAAGCTCATTACCCAGTTGCTCTCGGGAGCACATTAAAATCCCGTATCAGATCTGGACCACACGTCGGAAGTCCGATTAACGCGAAGTGTGGGGCCCGTAAAACCAGATAGGACCGGGGTCAGGTTGGGTCAGGCTGGTCAAGGTCTGTTTTGCCCTAGTTAAGTGTGGGGCCCGTAAAATGTCGTGGGGACCCCTCTTCTAGGTTTGTTTTGCCCTCTCTCTCTCAAAACACCCTCCAAGCTCTCCCTTTCCCTCAAATTTCGGTTTTTCTCTCCCAAACCTCTCTTCCAATCACCCAATCTGCCATTTTCGGCCACAACCCCTCCATAGCCATCGTTCACAGCCATCCCTACCTCCCTACCCTCTCCGATCTCTCTCATTTGGGCCCTTACATGCTCCATGTGAAGCTTGAAAACGTGTAAGCTCCCTACCCCTTCCATTTCTTCATTTCCTACATTTCTCTCCTTTCAGTTGGGCCTCTACAACCCCTGTTAAGACCCAAGTTTGTGGAGTACCAACCCTCCAGCCTTTTTTTTTCTTTCCTTTCCTTCACTTTCCATTGCTTTCTTTGTCATTGTTCGGCCAACTGCACTAGGTGAGTTTAGGGTGGATAGAATTGTAAAGGTAACAACAATTGTATGTGTAAGGTATGGTTCCTAGATTAGGTGTATCCCATGCTTTCCAATACCATGTTTGGAATGTATGCAATTAAAAGTAAACTCCGAGATTTCCTTTCAAAATTACACTTAGAAATTCGTCATCATGGGCTTTGGCAATCCCATCTCACACTTTCCCGCACAAGGCTCATTTTTCGAAGCCTATAAAAATTAATTTTAATCCCACCCACCCTCCTACCAACCATGCCACTCCCAATCCCGAGGTGGGATTAGCAATGCAGTCCCATTTAATACAACTTAATACCATTGGCCAAACAAGCCCTTAGAGTTTTGGACCTAGAGTAGTACTCTTAGATTTCAAAGGATTTGACAGTGTAGGAAATCCAATAAATTTATAACGTGCACCCTATGACCTCTTAGTTGGTATGGGCATCTGTGAGGTGCTCAAGCGTAGTTAAATTCAAGTTCGGGCAACTCAATTCCGATCAGACAACTTTGACCCTAAACGATAAAACAATTTCTTATATTAGAAAGGGTATGAAATCATCTAATGTATAAGCATAGACTTTGGATTACAACTAGTAGATTACCGCTACTCATAAGTTAAGACTAGGCTACTGGTTACAGCTCAAGGATAGGTTTTAAAGTACCCTTTGTTTCGACATACGGATCGGGACATCGATTCTTAAGCCCTTAGAGTAGAAATATTTTTAAGGGGGGTAGAACGTTAAGAGCCTAATCTAGTTAAGTCAGTCTATACATTCTTTGATCTGGGTGGCGCAGCGGAAGCGTGGTGGACCCTTGCCCCACTGGCCCAGGATCGAAAGAAATTACTCCCAACGGGCAACTTTATAGATAGGAAATTTTAGCCTTTCAATGATGGACATTCCTTACGTTTTTAGAGTGATCGGACTACGGAGTTACTGACATATACAACTGCGAAGTGTTCGCGGCTTGACCCAATTCTCAATCCTAGGCGTCTACCAACTCACTACTTAATCAAGCAGAAGACCAGGAGCCACCAGGACTAGGAAGGGATACGATGAGCCTTCTACCCTGGTCAGGTAGATGATCGATGTATCGGGATCAAGCCCACTACAACTGTCTCTCCGTATTGATCAAACATTGAAAATAGCTATCTTACTCTAACTAGTTGGGAATCGAAGTCAAGACTCCAAATAGGGAAAGAAATCCATTGTAGCAAACCATCAGGATATAAGCATGGGATAAAGAAATAAGTTTTAAGGGGGGGTAGCCTAAAATGTATAAGACTAGTATGCACAAGGTACACCCTACCACGCGTAGAAACTCGCAATCAATAACACTTAGGCAAAAGAAATAATTAAATCTTTCCTTGTTACCCTTAGGCAATTTCGGAGACGAAATTTTGTTTTAAGGGGGTAGATTGTAACATCTCGGATTTTTGCCAATCTGGAATTAGACGTCCTTAGGAAATGGGTCGCTCCTAACACTTTATTAACTTGTCAGAACTGAATCCCACAGTCTAAAATCGCTTCTTAACCCATTTCCTTCACAAATCTCACTTTCACTACCTTATCCTTCACAAAGTACCTAAGTGCTAAACTAGATTAGCTACGAAATCCGCTTGATCCACTTTAAATATGATCTGCAAGACCCAAAACTTGTAGAATCATTGACGCTAGCTTACCCTAAAATCTAGGATCAAGCTCATTACCCAGTTGCTCTCGGGAGCACATTGAAACCCTGTATCAGATCTGGACCGCATGTTGGAAGTCCGATTAACGCAAAGTTAAACGGTTAGGACCGCCTTGTTGGGCTTGACAACCATCTCGGAAACCAAATCCAGATAGTGTCCCAGTGCTATTCGCTTGAGCCCGGAGTGAAGAGTGTGAGAAAATGAGATTTTCTTATTAAATTCAAAATGATTTCAGTAATCTGGCGCGTTTCGCTTGCGGACAATTTATAAACAACCAGACCGTCAGAATCTGACCCAAATACACCCTCGGATCAGGAAAAATTTCATACACATGTCCATGTACTTGAAATCTCTGATCGAGTTTCACTGACCGTTGAACTGAAACTGGTCTGCCACGTGAGATCTGGAAACCCGACTGGAACGAAACCTTAGCTAAACCTAGATCCAGGGTCTGTGAGCTTAAGTCCGACCGCACACAAAAAAGGGGCCGCCAGAAGTGTTCCGTTGGATCGAAATGGAGCCGCTTTGGACATAACCTAAGTGTACCTTGTGCCCGAGTCTATTTCCGTGAGTTTCTAGCCTATATAAGGACCTTTAACCCTCACTCTCTCATTCCATACGAATTTGAGAAAACCTAGGAGAGAGAAGAGAGAAAAGAGAGAGAAAGTGTGGGAGATGTGGGAGAGTCTTCCTACCGCTCTACCCTGCCGCTATACGTGCTTAACTACTCCGATCTAATCGCTTTCCCGGCGATTCCGGCTTCGTTCTTAGGTAAGAAAACCCTCACCCTAACCTGTTTTGGGGTTTGAATTGATTTAAGTAGCGCAATAGCTAACGTATCCCGTGCTATAGGTTGATAAACTGTCGTATACTAAAGCGTTGAGATTCTATCGACTCCGTTACGATTCTACGACAAAAGTTGCGGACTTTAGGTGTATAGGTTTTGGTTTTCAATGCTTTCAATGTCAGATAATGATAGATTCATGATCTTATGTTATTGCACATGTCCAAAGTGTTGTCCGTTTCGCTTTTCGGTTATACGATCACTATGTTGAATATACTGTATTCCTAGTATTTGTAGAAAGTACCGTATACGTATAAATTTTGGAAATGTGTTTGCCATGATTATTTGTTGTATGAACATATTATATATGTGTATAACACTTACTTGGCGAGAGGGTTCGCCATAATACATGTTTTTGCTAATATACACTATGTATGTTAAAATAGTGTATTCTAAGTGTTTGTGAAAATGCTTGTAAAAGTAAGTGCTTAGATAATCATGCTTTAGGTAGGTGTTGAGATGGGATTCTCAATTACCTTAGAAACGTATATGATTTCCTCCATGATGGTTGTTTAATTTAATCGCTTACTATGAAATATATGTGTTGTATTTCTTCTTTACATTGTGCTTTGTAACATGCTTTATAACATATTTGTTAACATGCTTGAATTACTTTGTTTATTATGCTTTACTCCACATGCTCCGAATAAGGATTGATTGCGATTGGGACTATGATTATAGTCCAGACAATCGGTACCAGACTTGAGTTCGTGGTTGAGATTCATTTCGCCACGTAGGATGTGTTTGATGAACCCGAGTCGTACTTCCGTTGGCGACAGTGGTTAGGCCACGCGAAGTGCTTATGCACTTCATGTCGTTCAGTTGATTGTGCGTTCGAGTTAGTCAGGCTCATCAAGTAACCCGATATGTCTAATGTATGTTCACCATGTTTGGACGCTACTGCTTGAACCTAGGGTACCAAACTTACCAGTGTAACCCCGTTAAGCTTGGTACCTCTATCCCCTAAGACTCATGAGCCGGGCATGGTGGTATGGGACACCGTGGTCGAGCCATCGGCCTGCGCTGGGGCCACGTGCCTCCCCGTAGTGACCAGTGAGCAACCTTGACTCGTGAGCCAAATATGGTGGTATGGGACACTGTATTCGAGCTGTCGGCCTACACTGATTGGTGACGAGCCCTTTGTAGTGACCTCGAGCATATTCTGAAACTACAGAGAGGCGACTAGCCTTCCCGTAGCAACAAGAGTATGAACTAGGCCTGTATCAATTTAGTGATGAACCGTTAAAAAGGTGATGGGGGAGTGGTGTAACGATTGCGTGTAACAGCCCTGGAAGCCTTTGCAGTGCCCTAGAACCGCACCATCGTATGAGATTATCTAGGATTGACGACCCTAGAATGGATCATTGTTTGGGAATGATATAAGGGAGGTACCTTAGTTTCCCAATACTGCTGTATGAAAAGGACTAATAACAACTCAGTAATCATGCTCATCATCGCACTGCATGTGCCTGGAAGATGTGGAGCACTGAGGAATGAAAGTATGCCGCATACGTAAGATGGTGTCGCATGAGGGAGTATGTTGGTGAGGGCATATATCATGACTGCATTTCATACTTGCATTAACAAGAGTACTTAAGATTGTTGATTGTACCTCTTTATCATTACTGCTTGACTGAATTGATAACATGTTAACCTATGCTTTATTGTTCCACTGAGTTGATCACTCACTCCCACGTTACGGGACGGTGCTTGCAACACCAACCAGACTGTCTTAGCTGCAGGTGATGGCGATGCTTATGAAGCAGAGCCGGACTACTACTATGATGTTGAGGAGGAGTTCTCCTACATGTAACTCTCTGACAGGTCTATGAAGACCTGGAATTGCATTGACGGGGCTATGGTATTTGGGATAGAAGACATTATACTTCCTCAATTTGGTATATTTTGGAATTGTACTTGTAAATAGTTAACCTGGTAACATTATCACACTCTGGAGACTCACCACAGTTTATATAGTTTATACATCTATCACAGTCTTCCGCTTGCTATCTCACTTGTCTCTGGAGTATGATATGTTGTTTTGGCTTAATCTCACTCATGTTCAATGCACTAATACAGACAACATTCAATCATCATTCATTATGTTGCATAAGTGATGCGTTGGAACTCGGAAGTTGAGTTTATGCTCGACCCCCGATTTTCAGGGCGTTACATATATCATGGTGGGTCCCCCCATCCTAGCTGGATGGTGTGAATGCCACATGTGCACCAAATCAGAGCCCCACCGTTTGCACTGGACGGTGGGATGAAATAGATTAAGCATGGTGGGTCCCACGTGTGGCCCACCAGCTTGGAAGAAAGCTGATATTTGTGTTTTCCCATTGCCTAGGCTGGTCCAAACGGACAACCAGTGGTGGGCCCCAGATGTGGAAACGACATGGGCCCTGCGTGGACAACAGCGTGGTCCATTGAATGCACAGCATGCATAAAATACTTGCATTATGGCAGGCTGCAAACAGGGAAGAGAGAGAGAGAGAGAGAGAGAGAGAGAGAGAGACGACGTGCGATGGAGGGACCCCGCCACTATGGGTCCTCCCTTCCATGCATTACAAAACATACATCAAGTGGATCCCATTACATGTGGGCCCAATAATCAAAATCAAAGGTGGAGATCCCTTTCCACCAAATAAAATGCAAGGTTTAGATGACCTTTCACAATGCTAAAACAAACATCATGATGGGGTCCATGAAGAATGGCCCCATCATGGGATGATCATATGAATCATGGTAGGCCATCGACCACACCTAGGGTCTAAAGTGAGATCCATACTATCGATTGGTAGGCCCCACTTGGTCTATCAAAAACACAACCTAATCCTATATAACACCCACCGTTTACTCTTCTTCTTGGATCCATGGTATGATAAACTCCTTGGCTTCTTCTTTGATGGTAGATGATGAGAGTTGAAGGGTTCGATGGCAAGGATCTTGGGGTAGGAAGTGGGCCACACACAAAGCTCTCCTTGCTCTCCTTAGAGCTTAGACATCCACTCTTCTTACTTGCTTGGGAGTGAAGAGAGAAATAAGAGAGAGAGAGAGTGATTATAAGGGAGAGGGATGGGTGTGATGGGTGAGTGATGGGTGTACTTGGGAGGTATGGTTGTGTTGACTTTTGGGTGAGAGAGATATGGGTATTGTACTTGATTGATTGATGGAATTGATTTGATAGGTTGTAGAGATTCTCTTGCAATTTGCAATGCGTGGTATTTTCTTAAAATAAATGCAGGCCCACAACTCCTGGCCTGGGTATCGCATAGGCGCGCGAGACGCGACGTTGGAACTGCGGCGACGGCGTGGTCGCTAGGGTACAAGTTTCGAGTTGAACTGACTCAGATCTTCGGGATGTGACTTAGGATCGCGTGCAAACGCCGATTATAGGTTGTGGGTTACCAGATTCACCCGGAGGACCGTGGGAGTCCACGGAACGGTACGGTCTAGGATACGGGTCTTACAGTTCTCCCCTCCTAATAAAAAAGTTGTCCTCAAAATTTACTATTACGTAGGACAAAGCAAAGGAAAAGGGAGCATCATCATATACATATAATAATCAATACCATATAAGTCATAATCAATCTATAAACAAATGGGGATAGCGCTCTCTAATCTCAGTCTCGCGCTCCCAAGACGCCTCCTCAACAGAATGGTGACCCTAACTGAACCTCGGATCCTGGATTAGAAATGATCAAAACTGAAATACTACGCAGCCTCACAATCTCAACGGTAGGGAGTTATATCAGAAAGTTTCTAAGTTATTCGAACTCGCTGATCTAACCATTATAAGTTCTCAACAATCATAGAGTGTAGGGTAGCTATCAACAAATATGTGATGCTATCATCAGGTATTCCCAAGTTATGATCTGATACCAACTTCTATCACGCCCCAAACTCGGAAACCGGGCTCACAAAATTCTAGATCACCGAATCCGGTGCTGACAGCCTCCATAGTACCCCATTCTCGGCTCCCAGTGCCCATACGCCAGATTTTGATCTTGGGATCCTACGAGGAGAATTTTTTAATGTATATTTATCTTGTAAGAAGCATAACCACAAGTTTACCTAAATAAAAAAGGCAACATCATCATCACATATCCACTAATATAAACAGTTGAATACAGTGTTAAAAGGAAAAATACATATATCGAAATCAAAGCGACATAAGACAGTGGCATGCTCTAAGCTCAATATTGCTGCAACCTAACGCCACCTGCACTCATCTATCGCGCATAAGCTTATAAAAAGCTTAGAGGGTGGTGTAAGTGTGTGCATCAGGTAAGTGTCAATTATGTAGTATCAGAGTAATGCGAAAACATGCCAGTAAGTCCATAAATATCATCAGCCTTATCCGGGCTATGCGATGTAAAAACATAATAAGTCAATATCATATATCAAGGAAGCAATGTAGGTCAGTTATGCAATGCGGAGACATAGTAAGCCAAATATCATATACTGAAGATGTAATGCAATATACAAATCCTGATGAGTCCACGAATACCGTCAACCTCATCTAGCCCATACAAATGCAAAAACATAGCAACCCAAAACGTCATATACCACGGATATAATGCAATATGCGGTGCGAATGAAATGACCAAGCTGGAGTGTGAAGTCGGGATGATAGTATGTAGTATCGTAGGCTATGGGGTCCATCACAAGGGACTTCTATCCAAACTAGTCTCATACCTAAATTTAGATAGTTAGACTCAATGTGGTAGACTCCTGATCTCAGGTTAGTCGCGCGCCCCAAACGAAATCCTAGCCATTGCGAAGGTACATAACAATTAGTTGCACACCACCAGCGCAAGTGAATAGTGAATGAATTAATAGATAAAGTGTTAAGTATGCAACTCCTACTCAATAAGTCCACATATCAGTACTGTACATCTCTAGGATCATCACCGAGGTCTAGTACACTCCACACTGACTGCCGCCTCCCTAGCTGCACAACCCATCGAGTGGAAGAGACCACACTATCCACCTGCCAGCAGTATATCAATGCCTACCCGGCTCGTCATAGCGGACCCATTTGCGAGCTGATCAAACTCAGCCTAGCTTACAGCCCCCTCACTCGGGCAGATAAGGCCACACCCCCTTCCAACCGACCACAACACAGTGGAAGACTCGGCCTACTGGTATTCAGCACTCAGGCGCTCATGTATCCACTCGGTCTAGACGTTGGAGCGTCTCATGGTCACGGATGTTTAGGGACTTTCACCCACAGACATCCAACCTGCCCAGATGCTCGAACCAAATATTTTCGATGTCTCATCTGGCCATCCACGATATGTCTATAGAGGATACTACCCTAATATCGCTAAGGCGTACTGTTGTCATATCACAAAATGCAAGATACATGAGTCACGCAGTCTAATCATGAATCAATCCTACGCATACCGTGTACTCATGTGGGACGACTACGCCTATCAAGGAGTCTCATGAACAGCCTGCCCTATGACATATGCAATGGTCAACCATATCTCATAACAAACATGCAGATGATGCGTATGGGCATGTATCATGATGTTATGTTGTCACATACTCATAATTAGTATCAATAACCAGCACCGATAATCAACATCGATAATCGACCTCGATAATCGACAACGATAATCAGCATCGATAATTGGTACCGATAATCGACCTCGATAATCGGCATCGACGAGAATGGGCTTAACAAGGTCTAAGGGAAGGTCACAATTTGGACATTCAACAATCATTGCCCATTAATGTGGACATTCAACCAACATTGCTCCCAAGGAGTGGCCCTTATAGGGCCAAATATATAGTGGGTCCCATGGCCTCACACAAGGGCCTAATATATATCACGATGGGCCTCACTCAAGGGCCTAATACACATCACGATGGGCCTCACTCATGGGCCACATATGCATCACATTAGGCCTCACTCATGGGCCAAAATATATATATCACATCAAGCCTCATCAAATAGGCCCCAAATGCATCATATTGGGCCTCGCCAAATAGGTCACAAATACATCACATGGGCCTCATCAAATGGGCCTCTCATACATCACAATGGACCTCAAAATGCATCATATTGGGCCTCGCCAAATGGGTCACAAATACATCACCTGGGCCCCATCAAATGGGCCTCTCATACATCACAATGGACCTCAAAATGCATCATATTGGACCGCATCACATGGGCTCAATATACATCAATGGGCCGCATCACATGGGCCTCATCACATCACAGTGAGTCTCATCAAATGGGCCTCTCATACATCACATTGGGCCGCATCAATACATCATATTAAGGTGGACCTTGTACATTCTAAATGGGCCCCATCAGATGGACAGCTTGGGTCAAACATGTTTATCACGTGGGGGCCACGTGGATGGACGGTACGAATGTACAACACATTACAAGGTGGGTCCACCTATACAACAAACGGACGGTGGATATACATCATCTGGGCCCCACGTCCCAGCCAAAATAGATGGGCAGCGAGGTTGTACATACATCAGAGGTGGGTCATACCGTTTGATGGACGGTGTGAATATAAAACAGATGGATGACATTGATGCAAAATAGGTGGACAGCATGGAAGAAATCCATACATTTGGACGGACGATGTAGATAAAACAAATACATCACTCTGGTCCCCACCGTCAGTACATATATCATGGTGGGTCACACCATCCCACGTGCAGGGACGGTGTGGATATAATACATATCTCAGATGGATCCCACGTGGGGCCCACCAGATATATAAATACATATACATATATATTTTATTTTTATTTTTAAAACCAGCGTATAGGCCCTGGACGGCCTGGATGCAAGGCACATACATCATGGTAATCCCACATATGACATGGTGGGTCCCACATGGGTGGGGCCCACGACTGTTGGGTAGCATGGATATAATACATATATCATGGTGGGTCCCATTGTCCCAGCTGGACGGTGTGGATGCCACATGTGCACCAAATTAGGGCCCCACCATCTGCATTGGACGGTGGGATGAAACAGATACAGCATGGTGGGTCCCACGTGTGGCCCACCAGCTTGGAAGAAAGCTAATATTTGTGTTTTCTCATCGCCCAGGCCGGTCCAAATGGACAACCAGTGGTGGGCCCCAGACGTGGCAACAACATGGGCCCCGCTTAGACAGCAGCGTGGTCCACTAAATGCACGGTGTGCATAAAATACTTGCATCATGGTGGGCCTCAAATAGGGAAGAGAGAGAGAGAGACGGCGTGCGATGGAGGGACCCCGCCACTATGGGTCCTCCCTTCCATGCATTACAAAACATACATCAAGTGGATCCCATTACATGTGGGCCCAATAATCAAAATCAAAGGTGGAGATCCCTTTCCACCAAACAAAATGCAAGGTCTAGATGACCTTTCACAATGGCAAAATAAACATCATGATGGGGTCCGTGGAGAATGACCCTATCATGGGATGATCATATGAATCATGGTGGGTCATCGACCACACCTAGGGTCCAAAGTGAGATCCATACCATCGATCAATAGGCCTCACTTGGCCCATCATAAAAAATACAACCTAATCCTATAAAACACCTACTGTTTACTCTTCTTCTTGGATCCATGGCAAGCTACACTCCTTGGCTTCTTCTTTGATGGTAGATGATGAGAGTTAAAGGGTTGAATGATGAGGATCTTAGGGTAGGAAGTGGGCCACACACAAAGCTCTCCTTTCTCTCCTTAGAGCTTGGACGTCCACTCTTCTTTCTTACTTGGGAGTGAAGAGAGAAATGAGAGAGAGAAAGAGAAAGTGATTATAAGGGAGAGGGATGGGTGTGATAGGTGAGTGATGGGTGTACTTGGGAGGTATGGTTGTGTTGACTTTTCGGTGAGAGAGATATGGGTGTTGTACTTGATTGATTGATGGGATTGATTTGATAGGTTGTAAAGATTCTTTTGAAATTTGCAGCGCATGGTATTTTTTCGAAATAAACGCGGGCCCACAACTCCTGGCCTGGGTATCGCATCAGCATGGGAGATGCAGTGTTGGAACCGCAGCGATGGCGCGGTCGCTAACATACAAGTTTCGAGTCGAGCCGACTCAGATCTTCGGAATACGACTTAAGGTCGCGCGCAAACACCGATTACAGGTCGCGGGTTGCCAAAATTCGACCGTGGGAGTCCACGAAATGGTACGGTCTAGGATAGAGGCCTTATACTTGAGAGAGGCTCATTTTCCACATTGAGGTCTGTGATGATATGTCCAATGATTCCTTCATCTTCTCTTAGAATAGTGGGAAACATGCTCTCTTGCTCTTCACCATGGTGCGAGTTAATTGTCACCGGATACATCTCGCCCTGCCCTACATCGACAGATTGTGGATCAGTAGGCGCATTGATGTGAAAACTGTGTTCATTAATATTACTCAGAGAGGCACTATATCATTAAGGGTTGACAGCTCAGATGGTGGCCTTAACTGGGTGGTTCCAAATTCCAAAGTCATATTCAGCGACTCGTCCATCTCCCTAATCATATTATAATCTAAATCAAGGGAGTGGGTTGAACATACTTCAAAAGAGTCCTAAGATTCACCTGGAAGAGACTCTTCCTCCACATTTAAATCAATCGTGTGATATGGGTGGAGTAGAACTTCCTGTACCTCATGATCACTTTCCCGAAGCATAATTGAAATTGATTCTAGTGAATCTTGGGTTGTAAACTCATGATTCTCATCCCAATACTTATCATCGTCCAATTCAGTATAGTTCATAAGTGGGATGAGATTACTTACCTCACACTGTTTTTCTAAGTTAAGTTGAGGCTCAAATAAACTAGTCTCTTCCTCCTCATTGAAACCAAGTGTGTTAGTATCACTATATTTCAAAACTAACAGTCTCTTGATCATTCCTTTGGATAGTCATCGAGATTGTCTCTTCAGGGAATTGAATTGTATGCTCATTAACAGAATCCAACTCCTCATTCTCAATTTCAGTATCTTCCACAAGCGAGTTAGGATCACTCTCCTCGCATTGTGTTTCTGGATTGGGTTGAGGCTGGGATAACCTAGCCTCTTCCTCCTCATTGAGGTGTGACTGATGTTCTAGCCTGGTTGATTTAATCAATTCAATATATTTTTCAATGGCTACGAATGATTGAATAAGATATTGATTGAATTGCACTTGTGCATCCATGAGTTTCTAAAGTGAATCCTCTTGGATTGCTTCTGGTTGGACTTCAAAGGTAAGGGATCCAAGAGAATGTTCACTATAATCTCTTGTTGGTGCATCTCTCCAATATTGATGTTTCCACTGATCATAGTAGTACGGGTCATAAGTGGGAGAGTTTGATGGTTGTTGGTACATATTATCACCCATAATATAATTACACATTATTTTCTTCTTGTCTGATGGGTAATAATAGTTCCCGCTCCCATAATCACGATGACCTCAACAATCACGTACTATTTTATTAATCCGTGGGGTGTAATTATTCTCCTGCATATGATTGCGTAAGGACTTCTTAACCGGTGGAGCATTGTATTTCGGTTGGTTCTTGATGATATTTTCAGAAAAAATTTGAGATATAAGCTATTTTCTATCATAATCATCATACATCCCTTCCCAATACCTTTTAGCTATCTCAGCGTACCGACGTTCCCACTCTTGTATATACATGGTGAAACCCTAATCCTGAACCTAATCCTAAAATAAAATAGAAGAAATTCCTACAACAATAAGAAATCTATAAATAGAAAGAGAGAGAATTAGAAAGAGGTCACCAAATTAGAAGGTTCTATGTTAGGATCCTGCAAAAAAAAAAAAAAAAAGAAAAGAAAAAGTAAATTAGCTTCTAAAAATAGAAATAGAAAGTTGAGTTAGTTTCTAGAAACAAATTAGGAAAGTTTCTAAAAACAAATTAGGAAAGTTTCTAAAAAAGCAACCTAGTTTCTAAAAACGAAAAAGGAAAGTTTCTAAAAACAAATTAGGAAAGTTTCTAAAAAAGCAACATAGTTTTTAAAAACAAATTAGGAAAGTTTCTAAACCTAGAATTAGAAGGCAAATTAGTTTTCAAAAATAATTCAAAAAAATCCTAACATAAAAATAGAAAGTAAACAAATCCTAATCTTAACCTAATTCCAAAACTAGTTAATTTTTTTTTAAAAAAAAAACGTAACCGTTAATCCGCGGCAACGGCACAAAAAACTTGTTCACAACCCTAAGTGTAGGGTTGAGATGTAGTAATGATCTCGGTAAGACCGAGGTCGAATCTACAGGAACTAATCTCGTGTGTAATCTAAAAGCAATTAGAATAAAAAATAGGAGAAGATGTAAAACTAATTCTAAAGTGATTGAGAGAGTAATTGTGATTCAAAGGTGGGAACTAGGGTGTCAAGGATTCACATGTATTGATCAGGGATCCCTCTTACTTGATTCAAGTAACATAATTAGAATTGGAATCCTATCCTATCCAATTGAAAAATATATCAATAAAACTAAATCTGAACTTCCATTGACATAATTCTCAATGAAGGAGAACTATGATAATTGACAGGGATTCCATCACCAAACCATGCCCAGGAGACAATGGCAAACAACAGGATTTACCAATCCCATAATCTCAAAGCAGGAGAATTGTGAAGATTAGGAAGGATTCCATCACCCTACCATGCCCAAGGGACGATGGTGAACAACATGACTTACTAATTTCACGATCTCAAATCAGGAAAAGAAGATACTCAAAGCTATTGCAGATCTACTGTAATTTGAGTCACAATAAACCATTAAACTCAAAGTATTCCTTAAATATCAAATTAGAATCCATAGAGTTCAACATAAACATGAATCAAAGCAATAAAAACATCTCATCATGCTACAAGCTTCACCTCTTAGCCATAACTAAGAGGTTTAACCAACCATTGACATAATAAGACCAAAGTCTCTTAAGAAAAACATGAAAACAACTAAGGAAGAAGAAGAAAAACTCTTAGCGACGGCTTCTCCACCCTTTTACTCTGCTCCTTAAACCCTAGAAGATGCCTACGAACATCCTAAGGAGTCCTATTTATAGTTGTGGAACTCCGACCTTCACACCTAGTTAGAAAACTCTAGAAATTGCTTCAAATTTATGCAGTTTGCTAAAATATACTTCACTCTGTGCAGTTTTTCAAAATAGACTTCAGTCTGCGCAATTTCATAAAATGACCCAGAGTTTCAGAATATAATTTTTCAAGATGATTTCAGGGTTCCTTTTCTTCACTTTAAATCTTTAATTCTCTTCATTCCTTGGTTTTCTTGAATCTTTGGTATGTGAATTCTTCAATCTTGGTCTCTTAAGATCCATCCCTTACCTTGGTGATTCTTGAACATTAAATCTATGCTTTTATCACCCTTTTCAATCAAAGCTCATAAATTCACCTTGCAACACAAACATGAGTAAAATAGAACATTAAACATTACAATGTTCATAAAACCAAGATATAAATGGGGGATAATATGCAATATTTAACTCTCAACAAGAATACAGTAAAGCTTGAAGAGATCACTAAGGCTCTTGTTTCCAATGAGATAAAGGAAGAAGTTGAGTGATGAGGACTCTCACACGAAAGGGTTAGTCACAAAATGGGGTCAGAGACATTGGAGATCTGTGGAGCGATCTTGATCTGATAAAAAAATTTAGATCGAAATCAAAGGCAAATAATGAATGCTTCTATTGTGGCATAAAAGGGCACTTCAAGAGAGACTATCAGAAATGCAAGGATGGATTGGAAAGCAAGGAAAAAGGAAACATAGGTGAATCAGCTAGTGTAAAAGAAGAGAACTCAGAAGGAAACCTCCTCTTGGTATCTTCAGGTATGAGTCATCTTTCAAATATATGTATACTCGATTTAAGATGTTCGTATCACATGTGCTCGGATAGGACTTAGTTCGATTCCTACAAGTTCTATGATAGTGAAAGTATTTTGATGGGGAATAATGCAACATAAAAGGCCATAGGAATATGAACCATCAAGGTAAGGATGTTTGATGAAGTCATATGAACTCTAGGTGATGTCAGACATATCAACTCTAGGTGATGTCAGACATATCCTAGATCTGAAGAAAAACTTAATATCCTTAGAGGTTTTAGATACGAATGAGTGCACATTGACCACATGTGGTGGTGTAATCAATGTCCCTAGAGGTACAATGGTGTTAATGAATGGACGTAAGATAGGAAATCTATACAAGTTGGTTGGGAGCATGATCATAGGTAAGGTCGCTACCACCTCATACGCAGAATCCAACACCGATGACACTAATCTATGGCATATGCAGTTAGAGCATATAAGTGAGAAACGCATGATAAAACTCTATAAAAGGAAATTGTTGAAGGGTGTTAAGGCATGCAAGGTGAATTTATATGAGCATTACATCTATGGGAAGCAATATAGGGTGAGGTTCAAGATTGCTACATAGCGCTAAATTATATTCATTCTAATGTTTGGGGGCCAGTGATGGTAGTATAAGGGAGGAGCACAATACTTTGCGAGCTTCATAAACGATTACTTAAGGAAGGTTTGTTCATACTTCTTAAAACACAAGTTATTCATTCTGATGTTTGGGGGCCAGTGATGATAGTATAAGGGAGGAGCACAATACTTTATGAGCTTCATAAATGATTACTCGAGGAAGGTTTGTGCATACTTCTAAAAGCACAAGTTTGGGGTGTTTCCCAAGTTTAAGGAAATGGAGGAAGTAGATAAGAAAATTGGGAGGCAGGTTAAATATCTCAGGTCAGATATTGATATGAAGTACAAAGAGGTGTGATTCATAGAATTCCCTAAGGAATAGGGCCTCACAAGGTATTTCTTAACTCCGGGGCCTATTAAAAAAAGGGAAAAGGATACAGACCACATTAGTTTTTTGCTACGGATATAAATCGTAGCTACATTTACCACGGTTTTAATCTGTAGCTAAAAAGGTGTCACACCATTAATAATTAACGGTGGTGGAAGGGGCTCTATAAGGCCTAAAAAAATATATGTGTTCTCTCTAAGCCGTTCATATATTTTGAAATATTATTATAGGACATGAAACAAAAAAAATCAGATAGATAGAAGGCTAAAGTGGAGCACACGGTAGAAAACATGAAGATTAAATCACATGTGCTTCCTATGGTGTAGTCCACTTGGGCCTTCAATCTACTTTATTTTTTAGATTATGAACTAAATTTATTTAGTAAAATTAATGGAAAGAATGGATAAACCAAATATATCATGGTGGGCCCCACGGAGTCACTGACAGGACTGTCCATGGGTCCCTACGCCCAAAAATGGGTGCGCGCCCACAAGTCCGGACGCGGATTTCCTGCGAAAGCCTTTCGCAGGAAGTTCCTGCGCTTGGAACTTAGGTGGGGCCCACGGTGATGTTTGTGAGAAATCCTTACCGTCCATCCGTTTTGTGAACTAATTTTAGTAGAGTAGACCAAAATTGAACAGGATCCAAGACTCAAGTGGTCCGTACTAAAAGAAAAAGTAGTTAGGAAAATTCCTATGGTTGAAACTTCCTTGGGTTCCACAATGATGCTTACATGCCCTCCATACCGTTAATAACGTCATTCTGACTGGGATGAACTGAAAGCACAGATATAAGCATGATTAAAAACTTCTGTGGCCCCTCGAATATTTCAACTGTGGAAGTTCAAATATCACGTTTTTGGCCCACTTGAGCATTGTATACGGTTCATTTTTGGCCTCATGTCTTAAAATGAACCCACAAAGTGAATGGACGGTGAGGATTTCTCACAAACATCCCAGTGGGCCTCGCCTGCGTTCCCAGCGCAGGAACTTCCTGCGAAAGGCTTTCGCAGGAAATCCGCGTCCCACAAGTCCCTCCATTTCTCTCTCTCTCTCTCCCTCCCTCCCTCCCTCTCCGTTCCCTGACCCCATCTCTCATCTTCCTTCCTCTCTCCCTCTCAGTTCCCTAATCCTCTCACTCTCTCTCCGTTCCATAATCCTCTCTCTCTCTCTCTCTCTCTCTCTCTCTCTCTCTCTCCGTTCCCCAATCACTGACAGGACTGTCAACACTCTCACTCTCCCTCTCCCTCTCTCGAGCTCCCTCGCCCTCGCCGTCTCCCTCTCCCTCTCTCGAGCTCCCGCGCCCTCACTCCCCCTTCAACAGCACCGACTCTTCAGTAGCGCTGCCTCCACCGGCTCTCCGCACCCTCACTCCCCCTAACATTGAGGCTTCTTCCTCTCGAAAGGTTCCTCCTCCCTTACATTTCTAGGTTTGGTTGATTTCCTTATTACTGCGACTTGAATCTGAGATTAATTTCTTCTTATTATTATTATTATGTAAAAGGTCGGTACAAGCAATGAATGCATGTTTGGATGTGTCAGATCCATAGGACCATATCTCATTCCAAGTGATGCAATTGATAGGCAGTCAGATCTTGGTAGGACAGGGTTGTGGCTCATTGCTCTCTATTTTCTAGCCAATGGTTTCCTCTTTTGGTTGGAAAAAATAATTGCACTTATATATTCAATTCCTAATTTTTCTGGTGATATTCTTTCCATCTCTGCCAAGTTTCTGTTTTGATATTGGTCTCGGAACTCCAACAATCTTGTCTTTTTTACTTTCATTGATGTTGCATTCTATTTTTCTTTGAACTTGCTAAAAGTCATTCAGGTAATGCCATCTATTTTTTTTTTTCATTGTCTGTTCAGTTTCTACTATCTTTTCTTATCCATTACTGTATATTTTTTAAGGTATTTTATTTTTATTTTTATTTTTTTGTAATGGTTCTTTGTCTAGCTTTAAATGCTTTAATTTCAGGTTACTGAAATTGGAAGTAGCTTCATTCATTCGTTTATTTATTATTATTTTTTTTATAGAATGTTGATGTCTTGTTTGGTTGGACCTGTTTGAAAATGATTAAACCATTAGAGTGATGGGCATATGATCCCTTGATCATATCTATCAAGACATTAACATCCAGTCCCCACAGAGAAATAACAAAGACTATTTATTCTTGTCTTTAAATTTTAAAATTGCGACATATTAGGAATAATGCAAAAGATTTAATCAATTATTTCTAAATATTGATATGCATGGAGAGACCAAGGAAATTGGGAGAAAAATGGACAAACAAGAACATAGCACCTGAAGAAAAAATAGAAGCTTTTAAGCTAGATTATGATAGAAAATGTGATCGTTGGAATGGATATGATCCGTCCACTTATGCTTGTGTCATTGAGAGATATGAAGCAAGGGATGAGGCTAGATGGATGGGATCAGTTATGCATGTGTGGCCCAAAGTGATTCAATGGGTCCCACATGGTTTCCCTATATGAAAGGTGGGTATCTTCTATTCACTTTTCACTTTTCACATGGTTTACCTATATGACAGGTGGGTACCAATGGCCAGTTATTCAGAACCCCAAGTGTAGGGTCGCGATGTAGTAATAATCTCAGTGAGACCGAGGTCGGATCTACAGGGATTGACTTGTATGTATCTTATGAAAGTAACTTGAACTAGAACTAGATGAAGAACTAAAACTAAATCTGAATAATTGAAGAGGGTAATTGTGATTTAAGTAATTAAAACTTGTAAATTTAAAGGTGGGAACTAAGGTGCCAAGGATCCACTTGTAGCAATTGAGATGCTACCTTGCTTAATTCAAGAGATCCAACTAGAATTTGAGTCCTATCCTATCTAGCTGGAAGAAGAGACAGTTAAATCTCTGAACTTCTCATTGATCTAGCCTCAATGAAGGAGAATTGTGGTGAATTGGAAGGGATTCCATCACCCAACCATGCCGAGGAGACAATGGCAAACAATGGGATTTACTAAATCCACAATCTCAAATAGAAAATAAGATATTTAAAGCTATTGCACAACAAACCATTAAAACTAAAAATATTCCTTAAAATCAGCTAAAATTCAATGAAGTTCAAACATAAACATGAATCAAAGCAAAGTAAACATCCCAATCATGCTACAAGCTTCACCTCTTAGCCCTAGCTAAGAGGTGTAGCCAACCATAGACATGATTAAACTCAAATCTCTTAAGAAAAGCATAAAAACAACTAAAAACAACTAAGGAAGAGGAAGAAAGACTCTTGGCGGCTGATCTCCATGCTTTTTCTCCACTCCTCAAACCCTAAATGATGCCTAAGAATGTTTTAGACTCCTTTTTATAGTTGTGCATCCCCCTCTTACGCACCAACTTGAAATTTCTGGAAACCACTTGCGAAAGGCCTCAATTTACACAATCCGCGTCGGCCCCGTGCAACAATTCTACGTGATTTCGGTAGCATCGAAGTCGTATCTAAAATTTATCGCATCTGAAATTGTATGTGCAGAGTGCTTAGGTAGCTACCGAAATTGTTTAGGTAGCTACCGAAATTGGCTTCGGTGGTACCAAATTAAGCTTAGGTGGCATCGAATTAAGTTGTTTTCTTGCTGGACTGTTTTGTGCACTTTAGGTAGCTACCGAAGTTGGCTTAGGTAGCACCGAAATTGGATGTTCTTCTGCTGTTTTACTTGTGCTCTTGCCAATCTTTTCTCCGTCCTTTGTACTTGGTTTCCTAGGATCTTTGGCATGAGAATTCTCCGTTCTAGGTCTCCTAAGATCCATCCTTTGCCTTGGTGATTCTTGAGCATTAAATCCATGCTTTTAGCACTCTTTTCAATCCAAGCTCTTAAATTCACTTTGCAACACAAACATGTATAAAATAGGATATTAAACATTATCATGTTCATAAAACCAAGATATAAATGGAGGAATAATATGCAATATTTGACCCTCAACACAGGTGGAGCCGTGGTTCCATGGTCCAAATTGCTGGTCCGATGAGCTTTCCATTGGGTGGAGCATTCCCTGGACCACTCCTAAAACTTAAGGTCCTGACCATTGAATGTGGACAGTTGTTTGCACTAAAAAACATCCTTGATTGGATTATCCTAACCATCCATTGGTTCGCTGTCAAATGTGGACTGTTGGTTGTCATTAACCATATCATTGGCATGCTATGAACATCTGGAAGGGGTTCATCTCATATGTATATTATTTTTTGAGGTTATATTCTAAGTGCTTGCATGTATGCTTGCATCTGGATGAGTCGGGCTCTCTTCCCTGGTTTTTATGGCTTTCATTTTATTTATTATAGAATTTATAGCTAATTGCATTGTTTTATTGTCAAATATAGGTAACCATTGAGGAAATTTCTAGCTTGATGTGACTTCAAGATTAACACCCATTGCTTTTTTACAATTCTCCTAGTCCATTGATGGTAGCTCATCTCTTTTTTCCTTTTTAGTTACCTTTATATGATGTTTGGCTTGTTTTTTCCTTAATTTTGAACTAATTTGGCAGTCTACAGTTCAACATATTGATAGTCTACATGTTTTTTCTAGTTACTTAGTACAAAATTCATTCAAATTGACAAAAACGAAAGAATCATGATAATTTGGGTAGGCCAGACTGATGCAGGACAATTAACCACTTGCTCTAAAAGCTCGAACTGTTAGAGTATGGTAAATTAATCCCTTTATCTCATAGCCCAGGCCCCACATCTCATGGGTTTTTAGGACCTCGGCCGAACTCCCTTCGTGGGCCCCAAATCACATGAGCCGCCCATCCCGAGTGTGTCCCCGCATCCCACGGGCTACCCCACTCGAGCCCGGTGTGAAATGCGCATTAATCACCCCTGGTGAGGAGTCTCGAACACGAGACCTCCTCCGTGGGCCGCACCCACTCCGAGTGTGTCCCTGCATCCCACAAGCGACCCCACTCGAGCCCAGTGTGAAAATGCCCCTGCATTATAGACTCTATGAAATAGTTAGGATGGAATGCCCACCATCAATTTTGTGTAAGGCCCTTCGTGGTGTTTATATGCCATCCGATCCATTCACCTGATGTGAAGATGAACCACTTACCCAAAGACATGCTATTCCAAAACTTGTGTGGGCAATACCATGTGAATTTAGATGTTTTATGTAATAATTCTTTTGGGATGGCCCACCTGAGTGTTGAATTAGCCTGCTTTGGGGATCAAGGCTAAACAAGGTGTTTCATATACCTGATTGATGCCATGCTTTCATGCATGTTAAGTTGTTTTCCCATATTAGAGAAAGTAAGGTTGGTAGGCAAAATTAGGCTATGCGCATGGTGATGGGGAAAGAACTTCTCCAGTTCGATCAACTATCTGCAATTTTAGAGCTTTGGGAATAGTTATTGTGCAAGATGCATATGGCCTGATGGGGTGCATTTATGACATCCAAGATCTAACTTGTACATTTGGTTAGGCCCACCATGAAAGTTGGATGGCCCAAAAACCCTTCAAATCAAACCATCAGGTGCATGAATTTATATGTTTTTGAATAGATGCCCATTGAAAGAGGCGAGCTGTCCTTTAGGGGGGGGGGGGGGGGGCAGATAGGACTATGTCAAATAAAAAATCAAAGTATAGAAATAGTAAATAAATCAGAATAAATCACTGATCTCAATAGCAGTTGGTATTGAGAAATTGATTCAAACTTTGTTCATAGGACAACCTTACACCAAAAACAAAAGTTTTAGGTAGGACAACCTGATTTCATGAACGTAATAAGGATTAAGATCATAAACTAAGTAAGAGACAAGAGAGAGCAATCTATTACAAGCATTCACCACACAAACAGGCACAAATTACAATCATTCACCACATATACAAAAATTTAAACCATTCACCACAAACACCAGAAGTTATAGTGGTTCGGTGTGTACACTAACTATTCTCAAACAGCCATACCTACTCCACTCCCAATAATCACAACCCACATGATATTGGTGTTCACTAATAATCAAGGTTTTCACAGGTTCACCTTAAAATCTATACAGTTGTGTTTTTAGATGAGCTATCACAAACAAAACCCCACGTTGAGATTTTTTGGCTATCTTAGTCAAAACCAATACAAGAGATTTTCTGGATATCTCAAAGAAACAAAAAATAAAAGTACAGCATGATACTTATCTTCTTCTTTGAAGACGTTCTTGATGTAGCCCGTAGAACCGCTTCGTTTAATGTAGAATGTTCAAGTCCAGAATACAATCAAGGGTTCTAGGTTCTAAATTGATTTTAAATTAATTCAAACCTCAGGCTACTTATTTGACTCTTTTAGATTTCAAAAGGAAGAGTGATTACTCTCTTTTAAAAAGTAAGATTCATAAACTAGAGATTAAAGAATCAAAACAAAAGCTATATAAACATAAATATAAAATACCATACGATAGCTTGATGATAGTGGGGACTTCTCTCTTTCTAAATGGAGGCTTTTCTTAGCTTGGATTGGTAATTTCGGAAAGAGAGAAGGCGTATATTTATAGGTTAAAATTCTGTTGCTTCGACTCGTCTCAGGTCTTCTTCGACTCGTCTAAAATCCAACCAAATTTTAAATTTTGGGCGTGATCAGATAAAATCGTTCTTCGACTGGTTGAAGGCCCTGCTTGACTGGTCGAGGGCCTTGTTCGACTGGTCGAGGGTGCCTAAAATTGGTTGCTAGACTTCGAGTCGAGCACCCTCCCACTGGTCGAATGTGTTCCTTCGACTGGTCAAGCAACTTGCTTGACTGGTTGAGAAACCACCAGAAATATCCATTCTTTGAGTTTGAACTGGTCGAACCAAAGCTTGGACTAGTCGAACTAAGGCTTAGACTAGTCGAACTAAAGCCTAATCAAAGTATATAAACCCATATAAGTTTAACATTTGAAAGCACCTAAGTCTAAGGTCTTTCTAGGGTCATTTATACCTGAGAAAACTGGACATTGAAGTGTATAGCTTGAATTTTGAGTCTTCAATAGTGCTCAGTAGATCTTCTACTTGAATTACAGTCGAAAGTGGAACTTGATCTTCTACTAGCAAGGTAGTTAAGCTTGATCTATCCAACTTCATTACCTGTGCTTGTGCCTGCACTTTCCAACTTCATGACTTGAAGGTGAACTTTCCATCTTTCTTGAAGGTCCACTTACATTCTTGAAGGTCCACTTACATTCTTGAAGGTCCATTTGAAGATTCATTTTCCATCACTTAGGATGTTTTGCCTCATCAAAATTTGACAAACAAAAGTGTGCACAACACTTACACCCATTATTTTCTATGGGTGAAAAATAACTTTTTTTTTTTTTTTTTTTGGTAAGGTGTAGGTTCAAAATGGACCCCTTGGTTAATCAGGTTTTGGATGTAATAGATAGAGAGTGGATGACACTAAGTTTCTCGGACCTACATTTTATTTTTGAAATGAGAAGCTTTTCAAAGTTTGCACGAGAACACCTTCCTGGTAGAGAAACCATTCTTTGTCCATACACCACTTGCGGAAGTTTACGATTATCGGTTTCTTATGATGATTTGGAAATACATCTAATGGAAAATGGATTCGACCCAAGCTATAGGGTTTGGAACATGCATGGTGAGCATGTATCACCTGAGTGTACTGAACATGCATCAAGTTCCCAACAATACCACAGTGTCCCGAACTTAAATGAGGTTCACAACGCGATCGTTCAAGAACTCGGTGGTAATAACCTAGATGAAGTTGTACAGGATGAGCCGAATGTGACCCCTGTAGTCGAAGGCATCTTTGGGGAAAATGAAACTGATGAGTTTGAAGAAAATCTACGAGACGCAATGACTGAGCTATACCCTGGGGACCAAGATTTTACCGTGCTGACTTTTATTGTACAACTTTTCAAATTAAAGGTGAACCATGGATGGAGTGAAAAAAACTTTACAGAGCTCCTTCAACTACTAAAGAAGGTGTTACCTTCCGGTAACAAGGCCCCAACCAATACCTACTATGCGAAGAAGATCATTACAAAGTTGAGTCTTGATTATGTGAAGATCCATGCTTGTCCAAATGATTGTATCTTGTATTGGAGAGAGAACGAGATGAAAATTAATTGTCCAAATTATAAAACCTCTAGGTACAAAACAAAAATAGATTATAAGATAAAACAATCTCAAGTACCTGCCAAGGTGTTAAGGTATTTTCCATTAACACCAAGGCTACAAAGAATGTTCAGTGTGCCATGGTTGGCAAAAGAAATGTCCTGACACTCAACCAGAAAATTGCAACATGAAAAGATGGAGCATCTGACTGATTCTCTTGTATGGAAGAATCTCGATGATAAGTATATGGATTTTTCAGCTGAGTCTTGCAATGTTCGATTGTGTTTGGCTACAGATGGGTTTAACCCATTCGGCGCTTTCAGTACGTCGTATAGTTCATGTCCCGTTATGTGTGTGACGTACAACCTTCCACCAAAGCTTTGTATGAAACTTCAGTTTACTATGTTGACTTTGCTCATTGTGGGACCACGACAACCATGAAAGGATATTGATGTTTATTTACAACCATTAATTGATGAATTGCAAGACTAATGGAGGAAAGGGGTCACGACGTTCGACACATACCATGAAAACAAATTGAACATGCATGCTGTTTTGCTCTGGACAATCCACGACTTTCCAGCATATGGTAATATATCTGGTTGTAGGACCAAGGGTAAGTATGGTTGTCCCGTATGTGGTCCTAACATAGATTCCTTGCGACTCCAATATGGAAAGAAGCATGTTTATATGGGCCACAGACGGTGGTTGTTAATGTTAGACCAGTCTAGGAAAACGTGGTGTAGTTGCTCGTGGTTAAGTACACAAAGTTAATCCAAATGTAGTTGTCCATTGCAGACCGTTGGAGGAGGGGGCTTTTGTTATTGTCTTGATTGAGATTATACATCCTGACACTCCCTTGTGGAAAGAAGATGGGTTCACATTTACACTTGGAGAGGCCGGTCCGGGATCATTTGTGCAATGGGGGAAGGAATCTTTGAGAATTCAATAATTTGAACAAATTTGGTACTCTATAATTGAACATGGTATGCACGTTTTTTTAGTTACTTTATATGATGTTTGGCTTGTTTTTTCCTTAATTTTGAACTAATTTGGCACTCTATAGTTCAACATATTGATAGTCTGCATGTTTTTTCTAGTTACTCTATATGTTGTTCGGTTTGGTTTTTGTAATTTTAAATGAATTTTGTACTCTATATTTGAACATATTAGGCTCCATTTGGTCGTCACAAGCCAAATGGAACCTAAGCCCCTTTTTAACTCCGCCAATGCAACTCCTTGCATTGCCAGTCCCAAGCCCGGGTAAAGGAGGAGGGAGAATGGGTGTCAAGGTGAGTTATGTACTTTTCTTTCATTTTCTGAGAGAAACTTTTTTAAAATGCTTGAACACTCAATTGAAAAAATGCATGTTTGTTAGCTGTTGCTGAACAGGGGGAACATTTGGATGTTGGCACGAAATTGCTGAGGTTGTTGTGGCACGAAAGGGCCCTGTTATGCGACGGATTGTGAACTGAATGGCGGAGCTCCAAACAATCCGCTGTCAATGGTTAGACTACTGTTCAACTCCAAACAAGGTATGACTATGTGGCTTGTTGGTGGTCCATTTGTTTGGAGTGAAAACCCAGAACTAGGGGTGATTGGAGACTTGTGCTATTCATCTGATTTTTTTTCTAGAACAGTTTTGGTATTGTTCATCTGTTTTTTTTTTTTCTAGAATATTGTTTCGGTATGTATGTTGTTCATCTGATTTTTTTTTAATGGTAACCTTAATCGAGTTACTTATTCTGGTTTTGCTTGTGGACTGCAGAACACTATATTGAATCCCACTCCAAAAATCAACTGAGAAGTTATTGGCATCCTCTGGAGCAATCAAATTTACAGGTAGTCTCTCTCAGAAGAGCACTTTGTTGCATGATAATGTGGTTGTTTTCGCTTGTTGTAACATGGCTTGATTCATGTTATTGATAAGAAAAGAGTAGAAAGTGTGCGCATAGCCTTTCAGTGCACACGTTCCTACCATTCAATAACAATGGGTGGGAATCTTAACAAGCATTTCAAAATGGGATCTGAAAATCCACATTTTTAACTGCTTGTTAGAGTTTTGCCAGCATTCTTTTAATGGTGGGAGAAAATTGCTCACTGTGCACATTGAATTCATGTAAAATATAGAAAACGGAAAAAAATCATGCTCAACTCCATGAGAACAGTTCAAGCTTTTGTTAAAAGTTAATCTTGCTCATGTGATATGCACTCATGTCTAACAGTCCAGAATGCAGATAAAGGAAATATAGGGTTCCAAGCCTAAGCAAATGTACAGTTTGTGGAGGCTCACAATTCATGTAGAGAAGTGGAAATATGATTCGGTGATCCAGACAGTTGATATGATGGGCCCATTATGGATGATGAATGCTGCAACAGTTTCCCAGATCAGAAGATCCTAAAGCTTCGACCTTCTGCCTGCCTTTTCCATTGAATGTCAATATCCCTCTCCCAGAACGCAATATTCCTGCCTTTTCCAGACATATTGCGTTCTTCAGTTTTTGGCTTACTTCATTCCTTTTTCAGATATGTCAGTTTCATCCTAGAGGAGAAATGGGAATGGTAGATAGTCTAATATTCATCTAATTGGAGTTTTTCTTTTGGCTCGGGTTTTTATTTTTATTTTTTGTTGGAAAACATGAGATGGTTGAGAGGTTTCTCAATGGTGTATATATTTTGAGAAGATTGAGACTGTTTTGGTTTTCGGAGTATAGGCTTGAGTGATTATGTTTATTTATTTATTTTGTTTGGGAATTTAATGTATTTGTAACTGTGGGCTGGGGTGTATGTGAAGGAAGTTTCAGGGGAAATTGTTGGAGTGGGTAATGGTTGGGACTATGAGTGAGGATAATGGGGCTGGGAGGTGTCAGTGATCTGGTGATTCACTTATGAACTGGCGGTCATCTGAGCAGGTGGAAAATAGTAACCCATCCACTTCGCCTCCTTATTGGGACACTGATGACAATGATGGTGGTGAGCTCTACCCTCTCTATATATGTTGAGACTGCTTGTCCTTGAGTGCATTCCTAATTATTTTTTGGAATATGACACAACAAGAAAAGATGGCAAAGCTGGTGGTGCGTGAAACCTTTTGCCGCCCGGATGCAAAGCTGGCCGCCAGCAAACGATCTCTACTGATACAAAACACGATCGCCCTAATTTCTTTCCCTCTCCGCGTCGCCGACTCTCTCTCTCTCTGCGCCTCTCCCTCTCCACTCGATCTCCCTCTCCGCTCTCTCTCTCTCTCTCTCTCTCTGCGCCTCTATCTCCCTCCCTCTCTTTCTCTACACCTCTCCCTCTCCCTCTCCGCTCGATCTCTCTCTACCTCTCTCCCTCTCCACCCTCGAACCCTCCTCTCTCTCCCTCTTTTATTTTCTTCTTTTCTTTGGCTGCAACATCAGGTATCTCCCTCTTCGCTCGATCTACTGCACATCAAGGAGCATTCTGCTGCAACATCAGGCATCCCCCCCCCCCCCCATCTATTCATATCAATTTGGCCATTTTTTGACATTTTTTAATCCTTCAAGTAACATTGTGTAATGATTTGTGTATTGGGAATTTTTGAGTTTCAAATCCCTAATTGGGGATTTGTAGTGTGTGGAAGATCCTGGAGAATTTGGAAAACTCGAGTACATGTGTTGTCAGGGTGTACCCATGCGTGGTTAGGGAGATTTCAGTGGAATCCATACTCTGTTTTTGGTAACCAAGCTGTTTTTGGAATCCATCACAGCAGATTTGCAGATTGCAGAAGAGCTTCAAGGAGAGGAACAACCAGTTGCAGTTGTCTGCGTCAAGCGCACAGGAGGTGAGAATCGGTACCTGTTTTGGTTTTGTTTCATCTGTTTGGTATTTGTTTTGTTTTGTTTTGTTTTGTTTTGTTTTTTTTTGTTTTGTTTTGTTTTTTTTTTGTTTTTTTTTTTTTTTTTTTTTTTTTTTTTGTTTTTTTTTTTTTTTTTGGTTTTGAGAAAGGTGGGCTCATAGCACCCGTAATTTTGTTGTAAAAAGAAAATTTTACATCTTTTCCATCACAAAAATAAACAAGCCTCGCCTATCATATACTCTTTCAAGATACAAAGATGCCGAGAGACAGATTTAAAAAAAAAAAAAAACTGGGTCCAAGAGAATGGCGAGCTATAAGTTCCCCAAGGAGCTTATTTGGAATTTTTCTCATCTATCCATGTCTGTTTGGTAGTTCGTGATTGTGTTTGATGTGGCCCCATGAGGTCTGCTGTACATTTTGCTTTTGTAGACTGTACTACTGCCGGTTTCTTTGAGCCCACCATAAAGTGGATCTAATCTTTTTTATGAGCTTTGGCTTGTTGAATCTATTGTTCCTTATCCTATTTAGGGGTTTTGAGAAGAAGAAATCTTTGCGCGTGGGGCAATGGTGTAGCTAGTGAAGTTATAACTGCGACACGTCAATTGCTGGTTGAAAACTATTTCCAAACCCCCACTTTGGCCTGAGTCCAGCCCTTTGCCAATAATTTCTGGAACGGCTGCCTCTAATCAAGGATAAGGCCCTACATAAAAAAGGGGGGTTTGAGAAGAAAATGTGGGAAAAAGTATCTTATAGTTTTGCAACTATTCAAGGTTTTAAATAATGATATCCAGCGTGTTGGATCCCCAATTTCTGATATCACACAGCTGGAACAGCCCCATATTGTCAGGTATTGGCCTTGCATCAGACACCTATATTGCATATCAGAGCGAGCCGGTATGTTTTCGATGGAGGTTGTTGCTCGCTTTGACTTTGTAGTAGGCATATATAAATTTCAGATTTTGTATTTTGTAAGTTGAGATATGCCTTTGTGGATGCCATAAACATTTGATGATCACGGTTATTCTACAAGTTATTGTAATTCCCTAAACCATTCAATGCTCCAGTTCCAGACATTGTTGCTTTTAAGAATGTCTTGGACTTTGATCATTGTTTCTATTTAACTTTCAAGATGTCTTATGCTGTGTTTAATCCCTAGCTACTTTTAGATTTTCTCTATATGACACTATCTACAGGACCCCTTTACAAAACTCTAGAAACTTCTATACAATGCAATTATTAGTATTATCTATGCTATATATAATGCAACTAGTGTGTGGCCAATTGTTTTTTTCTTTTGGAATTGGGTTTCCTTTTACCAGCACTCTGGCCTTAAAGAGGAATAAGTACCCCTCATCATCATATAAACTAATGATGGCCATAAATATCTTAAGCCAAATCTGGAACCAGATTTGCACCTTTGTATCAAGGTTTGATTCATCATCCTGAGCTGTTTATAGTTTTGTTGAAAACTTAAATGTCTAAACATGTTTGTTGCATCAGGACACGAGTACTCTAATTTTTAAGTTTATGACTTCCCGGCTGTTTATATGAGATATTGCCTTTCTTGGCCAGGCTGACTCTATGGGGAGAATAGAATAATCGTTGCAGTAGGAACCTACGCGGTCAGCTTTGAAGACTTTTAGGAGGGCAAAATCAAAGATATTGGAGTGGGCTTATGGATTGTTAGGGTGTTGTTGTTGTTTTTTTTTTTGGCTTGTAAATAGTAGTAAATTGTATGGTATGGAATTGCATTTGGGGACTATTTGAACCATGGGATTAAATGGTATGGGATTGTATTTTGGGCATGTTTAGACTACAGGATTAAATGGTATATAATTGCATTTGGGGTCTATTTGATTGCGAGATTAAAACTAAACTCTATAATTATATTATAACTTAACTTTTTGGTTTTATTATAACTAAACTCTTTGATTTCCTATAATTGAATTCCACTTTGATTTGTGCTATAACTGAAATTTATGAATTATATATAACTAAACATTGTAATTTGCTATAATTGAACTAAGTGATTTCTTATAACTAAACTATGTAATGTCTTATAACTGAATTTTGTGATTTCTTATAATTGAACTATATGATTTTCTATAACTGAACTATATAATTTTCTACTATCATGTATGCCATTATTATCATAGGAAGTAGTTTAGGAGAAATTCAATCACTGAAATAGCTATTAAAAAAATTGAAATCAAAGATTTGGGCCACTTAAAATATTTTTGAGGTATTGCTACTTCAATGGGTTTGAATCAGCAACCTAATGAACGAGATAGTGAAGTTTGAAGGATGTAAGGGTGTTTTAATGGGCGGTTGATATATTTTAATGGACAGTTGGTATATTCTGATGAATGGTCCATCTTGAATCGGTTTTTATAAAATATTCTCCAACAAGAGAATATATATATATATTTTTACAATCATTAGCATATGAAGATTAATGCCTACAATAATGTTAACTGGGAATACTAGATAGTTGATTAATAATCTATGATAGTTTTGCTAGATTGGATTCATGTGTCTCTAGCGTGGGACTGACGATGCATAAAAACTGAATTCTTCTACTTGTGGCAAGCAGAGGATCCAGATTCATGTTAACCCTTCTGTCTTTTGCTGTTCTGTTTTTGAGACAAAGATTACCAGCTTTTGTTCTGAGACTGTTTTTTGTCATCTAAAAAACATAATTTCTTATCATTGATTTATGTTCTCTTATTTAGTAATTTTCAGGTAATAAGTTTTAGAAATTCCAATATTAGTTCTATAAAATGGTTGTACATCTCGTTTGAATGATCAATAAAGTTACAAGTGGCGTTCTTCCACTTTTCTGGGAAAAAAGTATTGTATTTTTTGTGAGCATGGTGTTTTTTGTTGTTGTTGACTCCTGCTGATAACATTGTATTTACTATTTGCATAGGAAAAGGGATAAAATGAACTTGTCTTCAAGGTGATGGGAAGAGCTATAAATAAAATAGTTATGATCGTGGAGCTAATTTAGGTGGAGTATCTTATATCAATATTCTATGTTTCCTTTTTTTTTTTTTTTTTTTTTGGTTTTTTGTAGTTCAGTTCCAAGTAGTAAAGATGGGAAGGACCACCTGTAGAAATATAGGCTTAGCCGACGGTTGGGGTTACCCTTTGCCGGCGACCAGTTTTACCGACCGCTAGTAAAGGGGCTTATAAATTGAAAACATGGGACACCCTAATACTTCATTTGCAAAGCTCACCCTAATAGTTTTAGACTCTCTCTCTCTCTCTCTCTCTCTCTCTCTCTCTCTCTCTCTCTCTCTCTCTCTCTCTCTCTCTCTCTCTCTCCCTCTTTCTCCTACCGCTCTCCCTCTCTGCTCGCTCTCTCCCTCTCCCTATCCGCTCGCTCTCCCTCTCTCTCTCTGCCTCTCCCTCTCCCTATCCGCTAGCTCTCCCTCTTGCGTCTGAACGCCCCTTTTCCACCAGCGTTAGCCAGCATTTGTACTTCGACCCTTCGAAAACCCCCCAAACCCTCTCTCTCTTGATTGACTCTCCCCTTCTCTCTCTGATCGATCTCTCTCCCTCTTCCTCTCCCTCTTACATCGGCTAGCGACGTTCTACCTTAACCCAGCGGCGCATCAGCTGCATCGTGACGGAGATCCGACCATACCTCAGCATCTAATGAATAGGGTTTCTATCCTGGAAGGTAATTTTTTTTCTTCATCTTGTTTATATGCTTGTAGTGGATTGGAATTAGTGTTTTCAATTTGGGATTGGAATTGGGGTTTTTCCTTTTGAGATTGGAATTTGGTTTTTCGTTTGTGATTGGGATTTGGATTGGAATTAGGGTATTTCCTTTTGGGATTGGGATTGGAATTGGGGTTTTTCATTTGGGATTGGGATTGGCAAACTTCTCCCCCATCACATAATCTATATACAAGTTGCTGGTTACAGATTAGGAACCAAACAGGGAAGTTTCATGTTGGTGACAAACATGGAACTTGACATCTAAAAAATGATATTTAAAATCCTGCCAAAGTATAATTATATTAGTAAATAAAAATTTACTAAAATACCTTTAAAATAGTAAGGCCCTGTTTGGTAGAAACCTAAAAATGAGCTCATCTCATGTTAGTGCTGATTGACATGTTGGATTTTATATCAGTTTTCCTCCCAACTTTTTAATAAACTCAGATGTTTGTGGTGTATTGTCTTACAACGTCTACAAAATGCAGGTTAGTGGGCCATGCCAAATACTATTTTAGGTCCCACTATTATAATCCTACAAAAGGAAAATATTGCTGTTGATGGCTTGCTATAAGAGGCATGTGCATGTTAGCTTTCCTTTTCGAGTGGTTTTTCTTTTCCAAGGTGGAGTGTGTTTGTTTTATTTTTTGAGTTGATAAATTTCTTTTTCACTTATAGGAAACTGTCGCATCTCATTTGGATAGCATTGATCAGAGAAGAATGAATCCTTTGTAATCTATCATCTATTGGGTTATACACATCACTACAAGAAATTGACTTTTGTTGGCTGGCTTTAATTATTATCTTTTGAATCATAAACTAATATCTATCAGTTGTATGGTCATTGTCTAATCTTCAGCAAATGAATTTGCTGTGATCATCTGCAGTACATGAGCCCACTGGATGAACATGTACTCAATGTACAGTGCGAGACTACAACTTTGGGTAGTTTGATGAACTATTAAACTTGCATCCTCTTAATTATCAGTTTATCACTGCAGATTTCAACATCAAAAGCATTCCAATTCAGTCTTTCTTCATTTGAATCTCTTACCTGCAGAAAATGAGAGATGGGTCTTGATTACATTTGCATTTCATGGGCTTTTCAGGAGTGAAGGCATTCTACATGGCAGATTTCTTTGTAGCAGATGTTGGTGACTGAATTTTGTTCTTCTTTTAACTATGATCTCTTTACAAAATATAGATTCTATCTTACTGGTTGCTTGGAATGCTTTTCAGTCGTGGGTTCCACTTGAGTATCATGCTATCGACAGCTTACCATGTTATGTTGAATGAGCAACAGCTTACCATGTTCTAGCTCTTTGCTTTTGGATAATGTTTGTGTATAAACCTTTTCGAAGGGCTTCGTGTCCAGAAATGCAATGCCCTGGTACTGACTAGCTCCTGTATGCAAAATGCTGCAAAATATGGGAAATTTTCATTGTAATGATGATGATTATAATGATTTATTTGCTATTGCACCTGGTTATGGCAATTGGTTTGGGTGTTTATATAGAAAGTAATGCGAGATTCGTTTTTGATGAGTTATGTTGATAATAAAGCCATGGTTTTTCCAATGGATACATCTTTTTCATTGAACAGGTCAAGAAAACGGTTTACACTGTGTTGCATGTTGGTGATGTGATTCGATTGGGCCAGTAGGTAAACATTTTTCATTCTTATTTGAAATCAAATTCTGTTCCCAGACAGGTAAATCAGGAACTCCCAATTGGTGCATTCATATGCCATTTTTCAGGGGCAATGTCTTAGAAAGAAGACCAGTCACTAAACTCTTTCCAATGAAACATGTCTAAATTGGATTGGTTGGACAAAAGAAAGTGTGAAGTGGAAATTGGAAAATATAATTCTAAGAAGTTAAGAACAGAAAATTTGTAACCAAGTACAATTTCAGTAGAAAAAACATGTGATTTTCTAAAGTTGACTCAACCAAGTTTCTCCTGTTTACCAAAATCTTTTGAATATCCAGTTGAAGATAGTCTTAAGAAAAAAGCATAAAAAGAAAAAGAAAAAGAAAAGAAAAAACAACAACAACAACAACAATTGAAGATGAGCTTTATTAGACAATGGCAACTCCAAGTCAATAGCACCATATTTTAAGCCCAAATATTATTCGCATGTTAAAAAAAAAAAAAAGAAAAAAGCAGGAGGCGCCCTACATGCATCCACGAGGGCTGTCTACAGTGACATTACTGGCGATGGTGTCTATTTGAGAGAAAATGTATAAGGAGGAAGATCCTAAGACACCGTGCCGAAATTAGGGTTAGGTTTTGTAGTCCCTCTGCGCCTTTATATATATATATATATATATATATATATATATATATATATATATATATATATATATATATAAACAAAAAGAGTCTGACTATTTACATAATGAATACTTGTTACACTAACCATGAAAAGAACATTTCTTTCACAAAATGCACCTTTTATACTAAGTAGATCCCCCCTTGCATAGTTGGAGTTCTATAGTTCTTTTTATTCCGTTCGGGAACAAAGCAAAGCAAGACATAACATAGCAAAACCTAAACTAAAACCTAGGAAAAGTGACCATACGTGGGACCACATGATCAACAATAACATTTCCAAGACAAGGATAGTAGCTCAAAACCTTCTATATGGTTATTGATCTCATGGGCAGAAGGTGATGAGGTAATTAGCATTGGTGCACGTGAAAGTACTGGACGGATCATCATAGGCATAGCTATAGGCCGTGGGACATGCATCCTTGAAGATCATAGAGTATTTCGTGGCCTTGCATTTGTCTGGTGTACCAAATGCACCCCTGCAACAATATTCATCACTGTTGAACTCCAAGCAAGCACTCTTACAGGCAATGATCGCACCATCCGATGCAGTGACCCGCAACTCCATCGGGCAGATTGCGTTCACGTCTGCCGCACAACTGCTCATGGAACACTCACCTGAACCTCCCTGTGGAGTAATGGACATAGGCAAGTTAAAACCATCGACAAGGCTTGTGTCATAGAAATCTTTGCCGCCGTCACCCTGCAACGTGAACTCTACTAAGGTGGCTGGTGGTGCGGCGCCCCCACCGTTGCATGCAACGACGCCGCTGCCACAGTCGGCCGTCGCACATTTGAACCTTCCACTAGTGTCTGTGGTGCAGCGGGTCCGGCCCCAGAACCGGCCGCCCCATGCGTTGGGAGCATCCAATGAGACTGCTGCGCCCTGCGCGAGCTCAAACCCCGTTTGGGAGAGCTGGGGCTTTTCGGCGTTGTGTAACGTGCGGGGCCATACTGTGAATGGACAGCTGTTTATGAATCTGAATGTTGTTGATTTGGCCCTGATATCACAAATTGAAGAATTATCATTACCTTTTAATCCCGAGATTATCTTTATGGACCAAGTGGTCGTGCAAGTGGACGCGGATTATCCACTGACAACTTGAGTAGCGAGACTCGGCATTGAAGTGACCTCACCAAGTTATGTGGGGCCCACCATGATGTATGCGTTGTATTGGCACCGTCCATAGATTTGTAGAGATCATTTTAGAGCATGATCCAAAGAATGAGGCAGATCCAAGGCTGGAGTGGACCCCACCACAGAAAACAGAGGGGAGAGTGACACCCGCTGTTGAAACCTTCCTTAGGTCCACCGTGATGTTTCTTTGAGATCCAAACTGTTCATATGTTAACGCAGGCATGAAAGAAGGGAAAATACAAATATCAGGTTCATCGAAAACTTTTGTAGCCCTTGGAACTTTTTAACGGCGGGAGTCACTCTCCCCACTGTTTCCTGTGGTGGGTTCACTCGAGCTTTAGATCTGACTCCGTCTATGGATCATGCCCTAATATAACCTCTCCCGGGTCCGCTCGAGCTTTGGATCTGACTCGGTCCATGGATCATGCTCTAATATAATCTCTCCAGTTGGATACAAAACATACATCATGGTGTTCCCACGACGTCACTTCAGTAGTGAGTCTCGGTACTCAACCAGTCAGTAGCGAACCCGCGTCCCCTGCAAGTACTTTCTGAGCTGTTCATGTCACTGTTACTTTATATGCTATAATCTTATAATCATGCTTCATCGGTTATCCTGAGCTCTGAATCATGAAGTTGATTATGAGCCATTAAATTCTCATCGTCATACACAATTACCGGTTCAACAAATGCATTTCAGGATTGCCAGGATAACGTACGGTACAGAACATGAACGGTTTGGAACATCATTTAAGATGCAATCTCGGGTGAAACTACCATCCTACCACATTGTGGTACTGGGAGGCGGTTTTACTTGCAGGATCCTTACTCTTGCTCGGTGGAGACTCCCAGTAGTTTCAACACCCGGCCAAGAGTTCGAGTATCCATTTGTGATGAAATCCCATTATGTCGAATATCCTAAAATGATCTTCCAAAATAGATGGAGGTGGGCCGCGTAGCCTCCCACTGCAGGAACTTCCTCCGAAATCTGTGGGGCCTACCTTGATCTATGTGCGGGTATTATCCCAACAATAAAGCAGATTCATTGATCAAGTGGAAACAGTGTTGACCATTAATAGCCCTCAAAAAGTTTAGATCTAGTTTATATTTTGTTTTTTTCCCTGTATTCATTTAAGTTCTACCTTGATGTTTATATGCCATTCAAATCTTTTATAAAGTCAGTCCAACTGGGATGAAGTGAAAATACAAAATAAATAAATAAATAAATCTGTATACAAAACTTTTGTGGTCATGTAAATGATTCAATGGTGGCAACCGAAGTCCCATTGTTTCCTCCCGTGTGGCCCACTTGAGTTTTAAATCTACCTTATTTTTTGTGAAATATCTTAAAATGAGCTTGAAAAATCAATGGACTGATGAATTTCTCACAAACCTTACAGTGGGCCAACATGTATCCCAGCCCAGGAACTTCATGCAAAAGGCTACTGTCCAAGAGCAAGCGGATTGCTGCCACAGACTACCGACGTACGTCACCGAGTTCCGTGGGCCACCAAGATGTACGAGGATGGCCCCACAGTCCTGACATCACTTAGCTTGGTGGGAATGGGTCACCACGCAATTCGCTTCCCATCTTCTTGTTCCTGAAGCTCTTCTCTACTATTTGACACATTTAAATTGATCTGAATCATTGACCTAGTGAAATTTTGAACCACGATCCAAACCATTAACATGGGCAGCAATCTATTTATGCTGGCACCCATTTTTCAGCTACCCAATCGAACATCTAAGATGATTGCAGCAACATTTGGCGTAATGGTCCATCCAAAAGGTGGCTCCACTAGACCAACACTTATATTCACCTCAGACGTATGCCACATAGAGCATGAAAGGGTTAAGGCCTTGCTACTAACCTGAGACGAGGAGAGCCAAAACAAGGGAGATGAAAACCCGTTTCTCCATCTAAAAAAGCTTAAAGTGTGCTTCTTTAGCTTGGATTGGAAAGACGGTGTAGGAGCGCTGCATGTATTTATAGGTGAAAAGTGAGGGCTGGTTTTCAAAAAAAAAAAAAATGCTGCATTTTTGGCCGCAGATTTTAACCGGTCTTCTCTGACTTTTCCTCGTGTATAACAAATACGGAAGCGGATTGCCTGCAGCACCCGCAAGGAATATACCTCTGGCCATACGTTACCCGAGCTCCATCGGCCATCATGATACATGTGTTTTATCATGCTATCCATTTATTTTGCCAACTCATGCTATCCATTTATCATGCTATCCATTTTTGGCCGCAGATTTTAACCGGTCTTCTCTGACTTTTTCTCGTGTATAACAAATACGAAAGCGGATTGCCTGCAGCACCCGCAAGGAATATACCTCTGGCCATACGTTACCCGAGCTCCATCGGCCATCATGATACATGTGTTTTATCATGCTATCCATTTATTTTGCCAACTCATGCTATCCATTTATCATGCTATCCATTTTTGGCCGCAGATTTTAACCGGTCTTCTCTGACTTTTTCTCGTGTATAACAAATACGAAAGCGGATTGCCTGCAGCACCCGCAAGGAATATACCTCTGGCCATACGTTACCCGAGCTCCATCGGCCATCATGATACATGTGTTTTATCATGCTATCCATTTATTTTGCCAACTCATGCTATCCATTTATCATGCTATCCATTTTTGGCCGCAGATTTTAACCGGTCTTCTCTGACTTTTCCTCGTGTATAACAAATACGAAAGCGGATTGCCTGCAGCACCCGCAAGGAATATACCTCTGGCCATACGTTTCCCGAGCTCCATCGGCCATCATGATACATGTCCAAAGCCACTTGCTATGTTTTCTGTCACTTGTAATGTATGGGGCATGCCATAATTGATATAGTGGTTCGAGCCAAATTGATCAATTTCGACCCACGGGGTCAAAAGATGGGTTGTTTTTTGCATTTCATAAGAAATATTTTTCAGTATATAGTGAAAGTAAGAAAAAAAAACAAAAAAAACTCATAATCGACCATTAAGAGTAATTATAAGAATGTGTCTTTTGAAAGAACTATATGATATTGGATAAAGGACAAATCCAACATATGAACGTAGATTTGGATTACAACTAAATACTATAGTTAAGAATTACCATTACTTGATTATCGTTGCTCATAGGAAATAGTTAAGTTATGATAAGGAAAGATATATGGCAAGATAGTTGAAAGATAATTTGATTGGTATAAGACCCCTTACTCTACTATTTCTCTAGCTATTTATAGATACCTTCTGTCTATCTTATTCTTGTGCATGTTTCTGTCATTACTTAAGTGGTTACGATAGTCAAAGAGTCTCTCTCTAGATTCTTCTCTTGTTATGTTTTTCTTTTATGAATGTTTCTCTTCTGTTGACCAAGCTCTCTGTTTCTCGGTCACCTTCTTTATCTTAAATTGCTCAACCGTGTTTCTCTCTTCACTCAAACTTTTAAATTACTCAGGTGCATTACTTCATCAACCATCCAATGACATGTAAAATTGAATTTATATGCAAATTGTAATTATGCAAAAACCACTCAAGTATCTTGAAGATCTTTTTATTCACCTCTTATTTCTCGTGTGATGCCACATGTCACCCTCCTATTGGCTTTTTCCATAATGACCAAAATTGGGCTATAACATTGCCCCCCAACGTTACTTCGTCTTTAGGAAAAATGTGAAAGTGACGTTGTTCCGTTGCCAAATGTAATTAACGCAATCGGCCATTGGTCCACATTGTCTCCGCATTAATTCTACCTAACCGAGGCTGAACCAAAAGATATTCTTTACCTCTTCCCTTTAGGCTATCCATATCACATGTTGTATAGAATCCTATCGTACAAAGAGTCATGATTGCCCTTTCGTTAATGTGTACGTATAGCGGTTGATACATAAGCACAACTCTAAATTTGTGTTTACCTTTCTTTACCCTTCGTTTCTTCTCTCGTGTTGAAACTCCATTCCTAGACTTCTTTCTATCGATCATCATGGTTGCATCTTCATCTTCTTTCGTTCCAATCTTCCAACTAGAATTGTTCATTAAAGATCTGGATGTTCTTTCTTCAATGGTGGTCAATGATATTCTCTTCAATACTCCTATTCAATTGAATAAGGTATTGTTAACGCTTGCTTCCTCCTTATATCCTACAATTATTGACAAACAACTTTATGAAATTGAACTATGCTTTCGAAAGTGCCCTAATGAAATTCTTCTTATTCAATCTAATCATTTCCTGGACCCTTCTAATGCTTTAAAGTCTTCAAGATCATGACTAAAATTAATGAATGGTTGAGCAGAATGATTTATTTGTGTTGAAGTACAGCATGATGAAAAATGGAAGTAGGCCGTAATATATGAATGTATCAAAATTTTCATGTACAAATATCTAGTCAATACTTTCCTCAACTTTTTGTAGTTAATCAACCAACACATTCCATTTTGGATGCAGCCCCATGGGTCCAACAATCATGAATGTATGTGCCTAAACCCATCTTTTTCTCTTTGGTGAGCCTGTTTATCTGGGTTTTGCTTCAAAAAATTAGCATTCATTTATCCTTCCAAACAAGACCAGCAAGGCATATTCCACTTTTATGCCTCTACAGCACAAATCTCAAGATAAAGTTAATGAGAAATAACGCACATATTTCCTTTTATTGTGGATTTGCCAATTTTTGTTATGTGCGAGTGCTCTTTAAATTACCAAGGAATACATCTATCTGGTCAAGGCGCTCACTCAAGGATGTTAGCTTGCTCTCGGCCCTTTTGTGCTTGGTCACCTTTATCACAGTATGTTTGAAACAACCAGGAAAGTTTTTACCACTCTGTTAGGCCTATCTGGCTTGTCCAAATGTGGTTCTATGAATATTTTAGAGCGAAATTTGTTAAATTTGTTCCAACATATGTGGAATTCACTTCTTTCGGTTACCATAATACCTTTTGCTCCAAAGTCAATAATTCCTTCATTAAGTGTATGCATTTCTTCCTTTCTTTTACCCTTGATAAGTCCAATAATTCCTTCTGTCCATAATTTAAAGATAAAAAATTTAGCCCGACCTGGTTCATAGAAGATTACAGGCCGACCAATACCGTAATGGCAAGCTTCAGAGATGCAGCTTGAAAAAGTTACTTGATCTGTAAAGGCCTAGCATATGGCGCTGTAGATACGGGTGCTAATGCTAAGGCTGGAATCGAATAATATTACTCTAATATTATTTCTCGTCAATTTGGTTTGGCCCAAGGCATCCCATTTTCATTTATTCATCAAACTTGCAACCAATATTACTTGATAAAGAATTTAGCCTGACCTGGTTCACAGAAGACTACGGGCCGACCGATACCGTGATGGTAAGCCTCAGAGATGCAACTTGAAATTTTTATTTGATCTGTAGAGGCCTACCATATGGCGGCGTAGATATGGGTGTTAATGCTAAGGCTGGAATCGAACAATATTACTCAAATTTTCTTTCTCGTCAATTTAGTTTGGCCCAAGGAATCCCATTTTCATTTATTCATCAAACTTGCAACCAACCTTTAACTCATCGACTAGTTGCGAATTCAATTAGCACATTTCAAACTCTCCATAGAGGATTTGTGTAACGCCCTGAAAATCGGGGGGTCGAGCATAAACTCAACTCCCGAGTTCCAGAACATCACTTATGCAACAAAATGAATGATGATTGAATGTTGACTGTATTCGTGCATTGAACATGAGTGAGATTAAGCCAAAACAACATATCATACTCCAGATACAGTTAAATTGCAAGCGGAAGACTGTAATAGACAGATAAAATATATAAACTATGATGAGTCTCCAGAGTGTGATAACATTACTAGGTTAAATAATTACAAGTACGGTTCTAAAATATACCAAATGTGAGGAAGTGTAATGTCTCCTATCCCAAGTACGATAGCCCTGTCAAAACAGTATCAGGTCTTCATTGACTTGCCAGAGAGATACAGATAGGAGAACTCCTCCTATCATCATAGAAGTAGTCCGGCTTTGCTTCACAAGCATCGCCATCACCTGAAACTCAACAAATCTGGTTGGTGTGTACAACACCGTCCCGTAATGTGGGAGTGAGTGATCAACTCAGTGGAACAGTAAAGCATAGGTTAACATGTTATCAACTCAGTCAAGCAGTAATGATAAAGCAGTACAATCAAATAATTCTAACTACTCATATTTAATGCAAGTATGAAATGACATGATGTATGCCCTTGCCAAACCACCCTCATGCGACATCATCTTACGTTCGCGAATGCGTCCATCCCTCAGTGCTCCACATCTACCAGGCACATGCAGTGCGATGATGAGCATGATTACCGAGTAATTATTAGTTCATTTCAAACAGCAGTATTGGAAAACTAAGGTACCTCCCTTATATAACTCCCAAACATGATCCATTCTAGGGTCGTCAGTCCTAGTTAATCTCATACGATATTATGGTTTGAGAGGCATAGCGAAGGCATCACAAAGGGCTCGTCACCCGTCAGCACGGATACAGATCTCACTGTATGCGGCTCAATTGCTGGCCGTCAGCTCGAATACAGGTCTCACCGTACTCGGCTCAATCGCTGGCCGTCAGCTAGAATACAGATCTCACCGTACTCGGTTCAACTCATGCTCTAGTTGCTGTGAAGGGCTCGTCGCCAATCACAGACCTTAGAGTATACTCGAAGACACTACAGAGGACTCGTCGCCCGTCAGCACGAGTACAGGTCTCACCGTACTTGGCTCTCGCCGTAAGTGTTGACAGCTTGAATACAGTGTCCCATACCACCATATTCGGCTCACGAGTTTGGTTGCTCAATGGTCACAACGGGGAGGCACGTGGCCCCAGCATAGGCCGACAGCTCGACCACGGTGTCCCATACCACCATGCCCGGCTCATGAGTCTTAGCGGATCGAGGTACCATGGTTAAAAGGGATTTCACTGGTAAGTTTGGTACCCTAGGTTCAAGCAGTAGCATCCAAACATGGTGAACATACATAAGACAGATCGGGTTACTTGACGAGCTCGGCTAGCTCGAGCGCACAACAAGTTGAACGACATGAAGTGCATAAGCACTTCGCGTGGCCAACCACTATCGTCAACCGAAGTACGACTCGGGTTCGTCGAACACATCTCACGTGAAAAATGAATCAGAGCCACGAATGCAATTCTGGTATCGATTGTCTGGACTATAATCATAGCCCCAAACACAATCAAGTGCAGATAGATAAAGCAGTAGTGGATCAAGATTCAACTCATGCAATCAAGGTCTGGTATTATCCGTTTAGGGCTGCCAGGGCTGTTGCACGCACTCGTTGCTCCACTCCCCCATCACCCATGATGGATCATACAACGTAAATATAAATGTAAACATATGCATTACATAGTTAAAATCATAAAGCAGTTGAGCATGTTATGAAGTACAACACAAGCATGAGTTTGTACATGTTCAATTCCTAATCACACAACTATCCAAGGAGATCATACACATAGTTAAAAGAGGTTGAGAATCATATCTCAACACCCTTATACATTACAATTTGCTAACTACTACTCATTCAGACATTTCAAGAAACACTTAAACAAACATACATCAACATACATGACATATGTCGACGACATAGGCATTAGGCCAAATCCTTTCACTAGGGAGTTGCCCCAATCATAACACGCGTACACCCACGACGGATAGTCATGGCAAGTAGGAATCCAAGTTCCATATTCATTCAGTCATTTCCACAAACACTTGGGCCACACATTTTAGCATATATAGTGTATATTGGCCGTGGCGTGATTTAGGGCAAATCCTTTCGTCAAAGGGGTATCGCCAGTACAACAATCATGAATCCATGACAATTAGTCATGGCGAGTACGAATGAGAATTCTATACTCATTCAGTCATTTTCACAAACACTTAGAATACACTATTACAACATACATGGTGTATGTTAGCAAAACATGTATTAGGGCTATCCTTTAGCCAAGCGAGTATTTTATCCATGTATAATATATTACTACAACAAATAATCATGATAAATACATCTCCAAAATTTATACGTATACAGTATTTTCTAGAATACGCAATTTCAACATACAGTGTATATAAGTAAAACATGTATTTAGGCGAATCTTTTTGCCAAATAAGTATGTTATCCATATATCGTATATCCATATAACAAATAAACATGTCAAACACATTTCCAAAAAATATACGTATACCGTACTTTCTACAAATACCTAGAGTATGTAGAATTCCATATTTTTCATCTTTAATCGAAACGGAAAATAGACAGCACTTTGTACATGTACAATTGCATGCAGATCATGAATCTACCATTATTTGACATTGAAAGTGTTGAAAACCATAACCTATACACCTAAAGTCCGCACCTTTTGTCGTAGAACCGTAACGGAGTCGATAGGTTTGCTAAGCTTCCGTATTCGGCAGTTTGGCAACCTATAGAACGAAATAGGTTAGCTATTTCACAACCTACAACTGTCTAAACCCCAAAACAGATTAGGGTTAGGGTTTCTTACCTAGAAATGACGCCGGAAACGCCGGAAAAGTGATGAGAATCAGGCAGTGGAGCCCGAATAGCGGCAGGGAAGAGTAGCAGGGAGATTTTCCCACTGCTCCCACACTTTCTCTCTTTTCTCTCTCTTTTCTCTCTCTCGAATCCCAAATTCGTATGACTGTGAGAGAGAGGGTTCTAAGGTCCTTATATAGTCTAAAAACTCACTGAAATAGACTTGGGAACAAGATATACTTGGGTTTTGTCCAAAAGGCATCTGTTTCAGCTCAACGGAGGACTTCTGGCGGGCCTCCTTGAGCCAAAGGTCGGACTTAAGCTCACTAACGCTGGATCTACGTTCTATTAAGTTTTTGTTTCGGTCGGGATTCCAGATCACGCATGGCGGACCAGTTTCAGTTCAACGGTCAGCGGATCTCGATCGAAGATTCCGAGTACATGTAAATGTGTATGAAATTTCTCCTGATCCGAGGGTGTAATTTGGTCTGATTCTGACGGTCTGGTTGCTTAATACTGATCCGCAAGCGAGTGGTGCCAGATTACTATTCAAGATATTTTATTTTGAATTAATTTCACATTTCTCACACTCTTCACTTCGAGCTCAAGCGAATAGCGCTGGGACATTATCTGGATTTGATTTCCGAGATGGTTGTCAAGCCCAGCGAGGCGGTCCTAAGTCCTTACCTTCGTGTTAATCGGACTTCCGACGTGCGGTCTAGATTTGATACGGAGTTTCGAGATGCTCCCGAGAGCAGCCGGGTAATGAGATTGATCCTAGATTTTAGGGTAACCTAGCGTCAATGATTCTACAAGTTTTGGGTCTTGCAGATCGTATTTAAAGTGATTGGTACTAATTTCACAGGCACTCTAGTTTAACACTAGCTAAATCTCACTTAATTTCTAAAGGGTTTAGTCCTGTAAGATTTCTGTCTGAGGTGGTACCTGGGCCTTTGTAGTTTGTATATAAAGTGATCCAAGGTATACTACTTAGCTAGTTTAAGATAGTGTCTAGGGTGAAAGTACTTTGAAAATTTTAAAGAAAAAGGTGGTGAAGGGTGGAATTTGTGAAGAAAATGGTTAAGGAGCGATTTTAGACTGTGGGATTTAGTTCTGACAAGTTAATAAGGTGTTAGGATCGACCCATCGCCTAAGGACATCTAATCCCAGGTTGACAAAAATCCGGGATGTTACGATCTACCCCCCTTAAAACAAAATTTCGTCCCCGAAATTGGCTAAGGGTAATAAGGGAAGATTTAATTATTTCTTTTGCCGAAGTTTTATTGATTTCGAGTTTCTACGCGTGGTAGGGTATATACCAGCTGGTTCATTTTAGTCTACCCCCCTTAAAACTTAATTGTTTATCCATTGCTCATACCCTGATGGTTTGCTACAATTTATTTCTTTACCTATTTGGAGTCTGGACGATAATTCCCACAATTTAGAGTAAGATAGCTGTTTTCATTATTTGACCAACACGGAGAGACGATAATAGTGGGCTCGATCCCAATACATCGATCATCTACCTGACCAAGGTAGAAGGCTCATCGTATCCCTTCCCAGTCCTGGTAGATCCTGGTCTTCTGCTTGGTCAAGCAGGGAGTCCGTTGGTAGTCACCCAGGATTGAGAATTGGGTCAAGCCGCGAATGCTTCGCAGTTTATATTTCAGTACTCTGTAGTCCGATCACTCTAAAAACTTAGGGAATGCTCACCACAGGAAGGTTCAAATTGTCTATTTCTAAGGTTGCCCTTTTAGGTCTTAGTCTAAGAGAGTCATCGTTATTATCTATGTCAAAGGAAATGGTGAATCAAATCTTACTAGATCATCCTAAAACGGTTCCTTATAGTAGAACTTGCTAGGGCTTCTATAATGTTCGTACTCAATGAGCACCGTTTCGATCCTGGGCCAGTGGGGTAGGGTCCACCATGTTTCCGCTACGCCACCCAGATCAAAGAGGTGTAATTTAAGACCTATCCTTGACATGAAATGAGAAATACATTGGTCTGACTTTCATCGACGATGTGTACTATGACATTGATACCTATGGTTACAGAAGGGAGCTAAAGATGATGGGTATTGTGGTTGATTGCAGGGACAGGTGTGAGTTTGAGGCAAGATGCCTAATTCTACTAAAGGACTTTTATTACGATCTCAACTTACCCTCTCTAGTCATGTCTAGTTTATTACTGTAAGATAATTTTATACATTATTAGTACAAAGGTATTTAGAAAGAATAGGTCAACAGGCAGACTATTTTTCTAAGTTCATATGTACAATAAGTATGTTATAATGACATGAGATTCGAGACCTAATTCCTAACTGTCTGTTGCCCATTTGGGTAATTCCTTAGGCCTAAAAGACAAAGTTGCTATCGGCTATATACTCCTAATACTTTTCAAAGACGAAGTTATAAACTTTTGGTTGCAAGTGGTTCGGCCAACACGGAAGAAAGTTGCGTAGTGGGTCTGAGTCGGTTAAGCCGAATAACTAAGTCTGTTATTCAATTGGCTTAGCATAATTAATTAGTCCTTTACCTTTCTTTGCCTAACCAGTAGCCTAGTCGCAACGTATGCGTAGCGGTAATCCACTAGTTGTGATCCAAAGTCTATGCCTCTACGTTAGATGATTTCACTTCATTTCTAATACAAGGAAGGGTTTTGTCACTTAGGGTCAAAGTTGTCTAATTGGAACTGAGTTGCCTGTAGTTGAATTTAACTACGCCCGAGCATTTCACATATGCTCATACCAGCTAAGAGGATCCTAAGGTTCACATTATTAATTTGTTGGATTTCCTCTACGGTCAGGTCTGTCGAAATCTAGGAGCACTGCTCTAGGTCCAAAACTCTAAGGGTCTATTTGCCAAACAACCATTTACTCCAAAAGCTTAAGCTATCAGAGTACGGTGGGTTAATGTACATCAAGGGACTTTATCACTTTAACACTATTTGGCCAGTGGTCTTAAGTTGTATTAAATGGGACTGCATTACTAATTCTACTTTGGGATTGGGAATGGCATGTTTGGTAGGAGGGTGGGTGGGATAAAAATTAATTTTTTAGGCTTTGGAAAATGAGCCTTGTGTGGGAAAGCGCGAGATGGGAGTCCCAAATCCCAGGATAATGAATTTCTAAGTGTTATTTGAAAGGAAATCTCGGAATTTACTTTTAATTGCGTACATTCTAAACATGGTGTCGGAAAACATGGGATACACCTAATCTAGGGACCATACCTACACATACATTTATTATTACTTATACAATTCTATTCACCTAACTCATGTAATGCAGTTTGACCGAACGGGCCCTAAAGGGAGAAAAGGGGCTGGAGTTTTTGTTCTCCACAGATGTGAGCCTCAACAGATATTGTAAAGGCCCCAAAGACAGCGAATGGAGAAGGAAAATGGAAAAGTAGGATGACTTAAGGAGCTTGCACGATTTTAGAGCTTCAAGGGGGCATGTAGGCGTCTAAATGAGAGAAACAGAGAGGAAATGGAGGAGAGGATTGCTGTGGACGATGGGAATGGGTAGGTTGTGGTCGAAATCAACAGGGAGGACGATTGGAAAGGCGATTTGCGAGAGAGGGCAGCAATGCAAGAGGGAAAAACGGCTTGGAGGGGTGGTTTGTGAAGGAAGTAGGGTTTCAGGAGGGTTTCGATGGATGAGACATACATCAGGGGGGTCCCACAGCCCCCAAACTCGATCGGCCCGAGCCGCGGGCCCGGCCCATAAAAAAAATCGGCGAGGGCCTCGCCAAAAATTTTTGAAAATTTTGAAATGGGGCCCCACGGTTGTGATCCTCCAGTCCCCTGGGCCCCAAAAATCACTGGGTCCCACCTTGGATCCCTCCGAAAGTGCTCCGTTTGGCCCCCCGATCCCGATTCACTCCATTTCGGGTAGTTTCGGGATAATCGGACGTAACTTGCAATCCGGAATGAGTTATCTGACGTAAAATATATGGATTTGGGGTAGAACGAGCTAATGAAGCCAACCAACCCCGCTATGCCAGGTTGCGCAACCCGAAATTGTGAGAAAACCCTCCGATTGATGGTCGTTTCTCCGTTTCAATTTCGTTTTACTAAAATAGTAGTTTTAGCTTGATTACTCTTCCTCCGTTGGGTTTTAGGAGTTGCGCTCATTGCGCAAAGAGCTTAGAATAATTAGGAGAATGGTTTGGTGAAGCCAAATAGGACACTTACTATTTTTAACTGAAAACCTTGCGCACTAGTAGACATCACGACCCTAGTAAGTCGCAAATTCTAGGAGTTTTAGTTGTAGTTTGTTTCTGATTTCATTCCCATTACTTGGTATCCCTATTTAAAGGGTTGTGAACTCATTTTTTTAGTCATTCATTAATCAATTTTGAATTTATTAGAATTTATTTCTATTTTCTGCTTTCTTTCCTGGTGGATTTGAGAAGTCTCTGTGAGGAGTCCAGAGAAGCTCCGAGGATTCGGAGTAGTTATCCTCATCACATTTATCCCGTATTCTATCTATTTTCAACGGTTGGGGTAATCTAGACTCTTTAATAGACGACCTAAGAATGTTTTAAGGTCGACCTGTGCGACCATAGTTGAATACGGACTTGATTTCGGCGTTCGACTTTAGTGAACTTCGCCGATTGGCGAAATCGGAATACCTATGACTGTTTCTATGTTCCGTCGCTCCCTCCTAAGTCAGAGTGCGTCAGTGTGCGTCGTGTGACCAAAACCCAGGTCCGGTTGAATCCAAATCACGCTTTGATACCATCTTGTAATGCCCTGAAAATCGGGGGGTCGAGCATAAACACAACTCCCGAGTTCCAGAACATCACTTATGCAACAAAATGAATGATGATTGAATATTGACTGTATTCGTGCATTGAACATGAGTGAGATTAAGCCAAAACAACATATCATACTCCAGAGACAGTTAAATTGCAAGCGGAAGACTGTAATAGATAGATAAAATATATAAACTATGATGAGTCTCCAGAGTGTGATAACATTACCAGGTTAAATAATTACAAGTACGGTTCTAAAATATACCAAATGTGAGGAAGTGTAATGTCTCCTATCCCAAGTACGATATGTCACACCCCAAACTCGGAAAACGGGCTCACACAATTCCCGATCGCCGAATCCGGTGCTGACAGCCTCCGTAGTACCCCATTCTCGGCTCCCAGCGCCCATACGCCAGATTCCGATCCTGGAATCCTACAAGGAGGATTTTCAGTATGATTTTTTTTTGTTTGTAATGGAGCATAACCACAAGCATAACCAAGACACAAAACAACAACACCACATATCCACTATATCAAAAGCTTTTAAGTACAATGCGGGAAGGAAAATACAATGTAATGATATCAAAGAAAACTCCAAAAGAAAACTCCAAAAGAAAACTCCAGAAGACTGCTGCACGCTCCGAGCTCAACGCTGCTGCAACCTAATGCCACCTGCACGCATCTATCGTGCATAAGCTTACAAAAGCTTAGAGGGTGGTGAAAGTGTGTGTAAGGCGAGTGCCAAGTGTACAATATCAGAGTAATGCGGAAATATGCGGTAAGTCCATGAATGCTATCAGCTATAGTAAAGTTATGTAATGCAAGACATGAATGCTGTCGGTCATACCAAGACCATGCGATGCGAGGCCTATGTAGCCAAATGTCATATGCGAGATGCAAAGCAAGCGTGCCAGTACTCATAAGTACACATATCAGTACAGTTCCTCTCTGGATATCACCGGGGTCTAATACACCTCACACTGACTGCCTCCTCCCTAGCTGCACAGTCAAGCGAGTGGAAGAGACCACACTATCCGCCTGACCAGTAGTCTGCCAATACCTACCCGGCTCGTCGATAGCGGACACATTTGCGAGCTGGTCAAACTCAGCCTAGCTTATAGCCCCCTCACTCAGGCGGATAAGGCCACACCCCCTTCCAACCGACCACGACACAGTGGGAGATGCGGCCTACTGGTATTCGGCACTCGGGCGCTCGTGTATCCACTCGGTCTCGACGTTGGAGCACCTCCTGGTACCAAAAAGGTTCTGGGATTTTCACCCAAGGACATCCTAAGTGCCCACAATGCTAGAACAAAGTATTTCCGGTATCCAATACGGCCATCCACGATGTGCCTGTGGAGCCACGGCCCTGATGTCGCTAGGGCGTGCAGTGATCAAGTCACACATATGCGAGATGCATGAATCACACCGTCAAATCATGCAGCAATCCATGCGCGTACAATGCGATAATGTGGGGCACTCCGCCTCATAAGGAGTCCCCTAAGTGGTCTGCCCAATGGCGTATGCTATGCTCAGTCACTACTCATATCAAGCATACATATGATGCGTATGGGTATGAATCATGGAGCTATACTAAGCATGTTATAAAGTGGTGAACTATCAACAAATGTGGGTCTACTAATGGGCCCTAGGGAGAGTTATAATGCGGACATTAAACCAACATTATTCTACAATGTGGACGTCAAACCAACATTGCTCCCAAGGCATAGCCCGCTATAAGACATCATTACACAAACCATGGAAAAATCATACATTGCAATGGACCCTAAGGACCTCCCGTTGGGCCTCGACCTATGGGCCTTGGATACATCAAGTGGGCCGCATCATATGGGCCTTATATAAATCAAGTGAGCCACATTAATGGGCCTTAGGTACATTGCAATGGGCCATATCACATGGGCCTTTGAAACATCACAATGGGCCTCGTAACATATGCCACAAATACATTGAATGAGCCTAAACACATGGGCCATGTATACATCAAGGTGGGCCTCAACAACGGGCCACAAATACATCCAGATGAGCCTAATCACATGGGCCTTACATGTATACCAAGGTGGGTCTCAACAATGGCCACAAATACACAAGATGGCCTCACAACATGGGCCTTATATATACCAAGTGGGCCGTATACATATCAAATGGGCCACATCAATGGGCCGCACCAATGTAAGTGGTGATAAAGAATTCCACCATTAAAATTCCTAGGGCCCACCATAACATTTATTTCTCATACCATCTGTTCATAGGGTCACCAAGAACTTGGTGGCCCAAGGGTCTAATGGTGGACGTTCAATCGTCACTATACAGTGTGGTCCACATGATAAATAGATCTATCTTATTTTTAGCCCCAAGCCTTAATACAAGCTTGCCAAATGGTGGACTGTTTGGATGCAACACAAGTATCATGGTGGGGCCCACATGAAGGCCCACCATCCCTTATAATATAAATAATATAACATATAATTTATATATAATATATATATACAATATTATATATGATATAATATTATATATACATATATATATATACACATACATATATATATATATATACATCACACACACACACACACGCATGCACCCACCCACACACGTGCACACACACGTGCACACCCCCACACGTATGCACACACACGTGCACACCCCACACGCCCACCGTCCCCCTGGACGGTGGGTTTTGAAACAAAACATCACAGTGGGTACCACCGTCCAGGCGGACGGTGGTAATAAACACATGCATCATTGTGGGTCCCATGTGGGGCCCACCGTAATGTTTATTTTCCATCCAACCCGCCCATAAGGTCACGCATACCCAGATGGAGGGTGAAAACAAATTTCAGCTTGATCCAAAACTTCTGTGGACCCAAAGTGGGTTTTAATGGTATATGTTCAATTCACACTGTTTCCTCTGGTGTGGGCCACCTGAGCGTTGGATCGAGCTTATTTTTGGAGGGGACCCACCTCAAGGGGCGGTCCACCTCGTGGACGGTGTGAATACAAAATATACATCATGGTGGGGTCCACAACTAGGGCCAATGGGGACCACCCTTTTTTGTTACGTCATGGCAGCAAGGTTCCTGCCACCTTTTTCTCAAATGTAAAAAAAAAATTGTTATTCTAGGTGGGACTCACATTAACCAGATCTACCCCGTCCATTGTATGTGTCCCACAAAATTAAGCGTCCAAACTAAATTTAATGTGGGTCCAAGCTCCACGTGGACCCCAGCAATCATTTTCCAAAGTTTTAACGGCAAAGACCACTGTTTCCTATGGTAAGGCCCACTCGATTATCGGATCAGCCTCATCTTTTGACTCAACGCCTAAAATGGGCGGGAGAATAGAATGGACGGCGTAGACCATCTACATACATCAAGGTGGGGCCTACATGAGCACCCACTTCCAATGCCTTAGAAAAGGCTGATATTTGTATTTGGTTTTAAAACGTCCAGAGAGTCCCTGGACTCTCTTTTCTTCTTCTTTTTTTTTTTTTTTTTTTTTTGTTTGTTTGGGCGTGCAACGCCTTTGAGGTGGGCCCTTCCTAGGTGGGCCACCACATGGGGATGTGGTGTGGTCACCATACATATGTAAAGTGGGCCCCACCTTTAGATGGTTTGGATCCAATACATGCTCCATTGTGGGGTCCATTCAAGTGGGCCACACAATCATAACATCACAAGAAAAGAAAAATGAAAGAGAGAGAGAGAGAGAGAAAGTGGGACACACGTGTGATGGAGGGACCCCGATATTATGGGCCCTCCGTTACATGATCTACAACATACATTAAGTGGGTCCCATTTCATATGGGCCCACCGATCAAAATCAACGGTGGAGATCCGTTCTCCACCGAAATGGATGGTCTAAATGGCCATGTTATGCAAAGAAAGTAAACATCATGATGGGGTCCATGGAGAATGGCCCCATCATGGATTGATCTTGAAATCAAAGTGGACCATTGGCCACATTTAGGGTCCAAAATGAGATCCATACCATTGATCGGTAGGCCTCACTTGGCCCATTATCAAAACAAGAATCTACACCTATAGGAGCACCCACCGTCGATCTTCTTCGGTCCGTTGGAACGTCAACCTTCTTGTGCTCCTCTTTGACGGTGGAGATGGGAAATCAAGGGCTAGGATGAGAGGTTTTGGAATGGAAAAGGTGAGCCTCACACATACATTTTTCTCCCCATGGGAAGAGCTTCCAACGTGGGGTTTTCCTTGCTTGGAATTGTAGAGAAATGAGAAAGAGAGAGAGAGATAAGGAGAGATGTGAGTGATGGTGTGAGTGATGGGTGATGTGAGGTGAGTGATGGATGTGGGTAGGTGGTGTAAGAGAGAGGGTGGCTAGCATTAAATGCTTGTAAGAGGGCTAGGGGTGTAGGGTGGCTATAGCTTAGGCTAGGGGTGTAGGGTGGCTATAGCTTAGGCTAGGGGTGTAGGGTGGCTATAGCTTAGGGTGATGTCATCCATCACCCTCATAATTACCTAGGGATTGGTGCCACATGGGATGGGTGGGTCCCGCAATGTGCGGTCCACGGTTATTATAATGTATGGTCCGCATCTTATGATCTAAGCGTCGGATTGGCGCATGAGACGCGGCGTTAGAACCGCAGCGACGGTGCGGTCACACTGATACATGTCTCGGATTAAACCGACTTGAATCTAAAGGATACGACTTACGATCGATCGCAACGTCGATTATCGGTCGCGGATTGCCCGACTTCGACGGAAATAATCGCAGGATTCATCGGAATAGTACGAACTAGGATACGGGTCTTACAGCTCTCCCCACCTAATAAAAATTTCGTCCTCGAAATTTACACTAGCATCGCAACTAAACGTAACTCATAAGAGGATAGGGAACATAACATCATGTTTGATCAAAACACAGCACAACATACATCAAACATCAAAAGACGGGGACGACGCCCATGAATCTCGAGCGAGGGAACGAAAGTCACTCGGGTCACCCTCTTGGGTGCCATATCCTACAGGAAGGAACAAGGGCATATCATCCTTGGGAACTCTCGAATGCACACATGATAGGGAACTATATCAGGGAGTTTCTAAATTATTCGAACTCGGGGGGTCTAATCATTCTAAGTTCTCAACAATCATAGAGTAAAGGGTAACTATCAGCAGATATGTGATGTTATCCTCAGGTATTCCCAAGTTATGCTCTGATACCAACTTCTGTCACACCCCAAACTCGGAAAACGGGCTCACACAATTCCCGATCGCCGAATCCGGTGCTGACAGCCTCCGTAGTACCCCATTCTCGGCTCCCAGCGCCCATACGCCAGATTCCGATCCTGGAATCCTACAAGGAGGATTTTCAGTATGATTTTTTTTTGTTTGTAATGGAGCATAACCACAAGCATAACCAAGACACAAAACAACAACACCACATATCCACTATATCAAAAGCTTTTAAGTACAATGCGGGAAGGAAAATACAATGTAATGATATCAAAGAAAACTCCAAAAGAAAACTCCAAAAGAAAACTCCAGAAGACTGCTGCACGCTCCGAGCTCAACGCTGCTGCAACCTAATGCCACCTGCACGCATCTATCGTGCATAAGCTTACAAAAGCTTAGAGGGTGGTGAAAGTGTGTGTAAGGCGAGTGCCAAGTGTACAATATCAGAGTAATGCGGAAATATGCGGTAAGTCCATGAATGCTATCAGCTATAGTAAAGTTATGTAATGCAAGACATGAATGCTGTCGGTCATACCAAGACCATGCGATGCGAGGCCTATGTAGCCAAATGTCATATGCGAGATGCAAAGCAAGCGTGCCAGTACTCATAAGTACACATATCAGTACAGTTCCTCTCTGGATATCACCGGGGTCTAATACACCTCACACTGACTGCCTCCTCCCTAGCTGCACAGTCAAGCGAGTGGAAGAGACCACACTATCCGCCTGACCAGTAGTCTGCCAATACCTACCCGGCTCGTCGATAGCGGACACATTTGCGAGCTGGTCAAACTCAGCCTAGCTTATAGCCCCCTCACTCAGGCGGATAAGGCCACACCCCCTTCCAACCGACCACGACACAGTGGGAGATGCGGCCTACTGGTATTCGGCACTCGGGCGCTCGTGTATCCACTCGGTCTCGACGTTGGAGCACCTCCTGGTACCAAAAAGGTTCTGGGATTTTCACCCAAGGACATCCTAAGTGCCCACAATGCTAGAACAAAGTATTTCCGGTATCCAATACGGCCATCCACGATGTGCCTGTGGAGCCACGGCCCTGATGTCGCTAGGGCGTGCAGTGATCAAGTCACACATATGCGAGATGCATGAATCACACCGTCAAATCATGCAGCAATCCATGCGCGTACAATGCGATAATGTGGGGCACTCCGCCTCATAAGGAGTCCCCTAAGTGGTCTGCCCAATGGCGTATGCTATGCTCAGTCACTACTCATATCAAGCATACATATGATGCGTATGGGTATGAATCATGGAGCTATACTAAGCATGTTATAAAGTGGTGAACTATCAACAAATGTGGGTCTACTAATGGGCCCTAGGGAGAGTTATAATGCGGACATTAAACCAACATTATTCTACAATGTGGACGTCAAACCAACATTGCTCCCAAGGCATAGCCCGCTATAAGACATCATTACACAAACCATGGAAAAATCATACATTGCAATGGACCCTAAGGACCTCCCGTTGGGCCTCGACCTATGGGCCTTGGATACATCAAGTGGGCCGCATCATATGGGCCTTATATAAATCAAGTGAGCCACATTAATGGGCCTTAGGTACATTGCAATGGGCCATATCACATGGGCCTTTGAAACATCACAATGGGCCTCGTAACATATGCCACAAATACATTGAATGAGCCTAAACACATGGGCCATGTATACATCAAGGTGGGCCTCAACAACGGGCCACAAATACATCCAGATGAGCCTAATCACATGGGCCTTACATGTATACCAAGGTGGGTCTCAACAATGGCCACAAATACACAAGATGGCCTCACAACATGGGCCTTATATATACCAAGTGGGCCGTATACATATCAAATGGGCCACATCAATGGGCCGCACCAATGTAAGTGGTGATAAAGAATTCCACCATTAAAATTCCTAGGGCCCACCATAACATTTATTTCTCATACCATCTGTTCATAGGGTCACCAAGAACTTGGTGGCCCAAGGGTCTAATGGTGGACGTTCAATCGTCACTATACAGTGTGGTCCACATGATAAATAGATCTATCTTATTTTTAGCCCCAAGCCTTAATACAAGCTTGCCAAATGGTGGACTGTTTGGATGCAACACAAGTATCATGGTGGGGCCCACATGAAGGCCCACCATCCCTTATAATATAAATAATATAACATATAATTTATATATAATATATATATACAATATTATATATGATATAATATTATATATACATATATATATATACACATACATATATATATATACATCACACACACACACACACACGCATGCACCCACCCACACACGTGCACACACACGTGCACACCCCCACACGTATGCACACACACGTGCACACCCCACACGCCCACCGTCCCCCTGGACGGTGGGTTTTGAAACAAAACATCACAGTGGGTACCACCGTCCAGGCGGACGGTGGTAATAAACACATGCATCATTGTGGGTCCCATGTGGGGCCCACCGTAATGTTTATTTTCCATCCAACCCGCCCATAAGGTCACGCATACCCAGATGGAGGGTGAAAACAAATTTCAGCTTGATCCAAAACTTCTGTGGACCCAAAGTGGGTTTTAATGGTATATGTTCAATTCACACTGTTTCCTCTGGTGTGGGCCACCTGAGCGTTGGATCGAGCTTATTTTTGGAGGGGACCCACCTCAAGGGGCGGTCCACCTCATGGACGGTGTGAATACAAAATATACATCATGGTGGGGTCCACAACTAGGGCCAATGGGGACCACCCTTTTTTGTTACGTCATGGCAGCAAGGTTCCTGCCACCTTTTTCTCAAATGTAAAAAAAAAATTGTTATTCTAGGTGGGACTCACATTAACCAGATCTACCCCGTCCATTGTATGTGTCCCACAAAATTAAGCGTCCAAACTAAATTTAATGTGGGTCCAAGCTCCACGTGGACCCCAACAATCATTTTCCAAAGTTTTAACGGCAAAGACCACTGTTTCCTATGGTAAGGCCCACTCGATTATCGGATCAGCCTCATCTTTTGACTCAACGCCTAAAATGGGCGGGAGAATAGAATGGACGGCGTAGACCATCTACATACATCAAGGTGGGGCCTACATGAGCACCCACTTCCAATGCCTTAGAAAAGGCTGATATTTGTATTTGGTTTTAAAACGTCCAGAGAGTCCCTGGACTCTCTTTTCTTCTTTTTTTTTTTTTTTTTTTTTTTTTTTGTTTGTTTGGGCGTGCAACGCCTTTGAGGTGGGCCCTTCCTAGGTGGGCCACCACATGGGGATGTGGTGTGGTCACCATACATATGTAAAGTGGGCCCCACCTTTAGATGGTTTGGATCCAATACATGCTCCATTGTGGGGTCCATTCAAGTGGGCCACACAATCATAACATCACAAGAAAAGAAAAATGAAAGAGAGAGAGAGAGAGAGAAAGTGGGACACACGTGTGATGGAGGGACCCCGATATTATGGGCCCTCCGTTACATGATCTACAACATACATTAAGTGGGTCCCATTTCATATGGGCCCACCGATCAAAATCAACGGTGGAGATCCGTTCTCCACCGAAATGGATGGTCTAAATGGCCATGTTATGCAAAGAAAGTAAACATCATGATGGGGTCCATGGAGAATGGCCCCATCATGGATTGATCTTGAAATCAAAGTGGACCATTGGCCACATTTAGGGTCCAAAATGAGATCCATACCATTGATCGGTAGGCCTCACTTGGCCCATTATCAAAACAAGAATCTACACCTATAGGAGCACCCACCGTCGATCTTCTTCGGTCCGTTGGAACGTCAACCTTCTTGTGCTCCTCTTTGACGGTGGAGATGGGAAATCAAGGGCTAGGATGAGAGGTTTTGGAATGGAAAAGGTGAGCCTCACACATACATTTTTCTCCCCATGGGAAGAGCTTCCAACGTGGGGTTTTTCCTTGCTTGGAATTGTAGAGAAATGAGAAAGAGAGAGAGAGATAAGGAGAGATGTGAGTGATGGTGTGAGTGATGGGTGATGTGAGGTGAGTGATGGATGTGGGTAGGTGGTGTAAGAGAGAGGGTGGCTAGCATTAAATGCTTGTAAGAGGGCTAGGGGTGTAGGGTGGCTATAGCTTAGGCTAGGGGTGTAGGGTGGCTATAGCTTAGGCTAGGGGTGTAGGGTGGCTATGCTTAGGGTGATGTCATCCATCACCCTCATAATTACCTAGGGATTGGTGCCACATGGGATGGGTGGGTCCCGCAATGTGCGGTCCACGGTTATTATAATGTATGGTCCGCATCTTATGATCTAAGCGTCGGATTGGCGCATGAGACGCGGCGTTAGAACCGCAGCGACGGTGCGGTCACACTGATACATGTCTCGGATTAAACCTACTCGAATCTAAAGGATACGACTTACGATCGATCGCAACGTCGATTATCGGTCGCGGATTGCCCGACTTCGACGGAAATAATCGCAGGATTCATCGGAATAGTACGAACTAGGATACGGGTCTTACACGATAGCCCTGTCAAAACAGTATCAGGTCTTCATTGACTTGCCAGAGAGATACAGATAGGAGAACTCCTCCTATCATCATAGAAGTAGTCCGGCTCTGCTTCACAAGCATCGCCATCACCTGAAACTCAACAAATCTGGTTGGTGTGTACAACACCGTCCCGTAACGTGGGAGTGAGTGATCAACTCAGTGGAACAGTAAAGCATAGGTTAACATGTTATTAACTCAGTCAAGCAGTAATGATAAAGCAGTACAATCAAATAATTCTAACTACTCATATTTAATGCAAGTATGAAATGACATGATGTATGCCCTTGCCAAACCACCCTCATGCGACATCATCTTACGTTCGCGAATGCGTCCATCCCTCAGTGCTCCACATCTACCAGGCACATGCAGTGCGATGATGAGCATGATTACCGAGTAATTATTAGTTCATTTCAAACAGCAGTATTGGAAACTAAGGTACCTCCCTTATATAACTCCCAAACATGATCCATTCTAGGGTCGTCAGTCCTAGTTAATCTCATACGATATTATGGTTTGAGAGGCATAGCGAAGGCATCACAAAGGTCTCGTCACCCGTCAGCACGGATATAGATCTCACCGTATGCGACTCAATTGTTGGCCATCAGCTCGGATACAGGTCTCACCATACTCGGCTCAATCGCTGGCCGTCAGCTCGAATACAAATCTCACCGTACTCGGTTCAACTCATGCTCTAGTTGCTGTGAAGGGCTCGTCGCCAATCACAGACCTTAGAGTATACTCGAAGACACTACAGAGGACTCGTCGCCCGTCAGCACGAGTACAGGTCTCACCATACTCGGCTCTCGCCGTAAGTGTCGACAACTCGAATACAATCCCATACCACCGTATTCGGCTCACGAGTTTGGTTGCTCAATGGTCACTACGGGGAGGCACGTGACCCCAACATAGGCCGACAGCTCGACCACGGTGTCCCATACCACCATGCCCGACTCATGAGTCTTAGCGGATCGAGGTACCATGGTTAAAAGGGATTTCACTGGTAAGTTTGGTACCCTAGGTTTAAGCAGTAGCGTCCAAACATGGTGAACATACATAAGACAGATCGGGTTACTTGACGAGCTCGGCTAGCTCGAGCACACAACAAGTTGAACGACATGAAGTGCATAAGACTTCGCGTGGCCAACCACTATCGTCAACCGAAGTATGACTCGGGTTCGTCGAACACATCTCACGTGGAAAATGAATCAGAGCCACGAATGCAATTTGGTACCGATTGTCTGGACTATAATCATAGCCCCAAACACAATCAAGTGCAGATAGATAAAGCAGTAGTGGATCAAGATTAAACTTATCCAATCAAGGTCTGGTATTATCCGTTTAGGGCTGCCAGGGCTGTTGCACGCACTCGTTGCTCCACTCCCCCATCACCCATGATGGATCATACAATGTAAATATAAATTTAAACATATGCATTACATAGTTAAAATCATAAAGCAGTTGAGCATGTTATGAAGTACAACACAAGCATGAGTTTGTACATGTTCAATTCCTAATCACACAACTATCCAAGGAGATCATACACATAGTTAAAAGAGGTTGAGAATCATATCTCAACACCCTTATACATTACAATTTGCTAACTACTACTCATTCAGACATTTCAAGAAACACTTAAACAAACATACATCAACATACATGACATATGTCGACCACATACGCGTTAGGCCAAATCCTTTCACTAGGGAGTTGCCCCAATCATAACACGTGTACACCTACGACGGATAGTCATGGCAAGCAGGAATCCAAGTTCCATATTCATTCAGTCATTTCCACAAACACTTGGGCCACACATTTTAGCATATATAGTGTATATTGGCCGTGGCGTGATTTAGGGCAAATCCTTTCGTCAAAGGGGTATCGCCAGTACAACAATCATGAATCCATGACAATTAGTCATGGCGAGCACGAATGAGAATTCTATACTCATTCAGTCATTTTCACAAACACTTAGAATACACTATTACAACATACTTGGTGTATGTTAGCAAAACATGTATTAGGGCTATCCTTTAGCCAAGCGAGTATTTTATCCATGTATAATATATTACTACAACAAATAATCATGATAAATACATCTCCAAAATTTATACGTATACAGTATTTTCTAGAATACGCAATTTCAACATACATAGTGTATATAAGTAAAACATGTATTTAGGCGAATCTTTTTACCAAATAAGTATGTTATCCATATATCGTATATCCATATAACAAACAAACGTGTCAAACACATTTCCAAAAAATATACGTATACCGTACTTTCTACAAATACCTAGAGTATGTAGAATTCCATATTTTTCATCTTTAATCGAAACGGAAAACAGACAGCACTTTGTACATGTGCAATTGCATGCAAATCATGAATCTGTCATTATCTGACATTGAAAGCGTTGAAAACCATAACCTATACACCTAAAGTCCGCACCTTTTGTCGTAGAACCGTAACGGAGTCGATAGGTTTGCTAAGCTTAATGACGCCGGAAATGCCGGAAAAGCGATGACAATCAGGCGGTGGAGTCCGAATAGCGGCAGGGAAGAGTGGCAGGGAGATTCTCCCATTGCTCCCACACTTTCTCTCTCTTTTCTCTCTCTTTTCTCTCTCTCAAATCCCAAATTTGTATGGCTATGAGAGAGAGGGTTCTAAGGTCCTTATATAGTCTAAAAACTCACCGAAATAGACTTGGGAACAAGGTATACTTGGGTTTTGTCCAAAAGGCATCTGTTTCAGCTCAACAGAGGACTTCTGGCGGGCCTCCTTGAGCCAAAGGTCGGACTTAAGCTCACTAACGCTAGATCTATGTTCTATTAAGTTTTTATTTCGGTTGGGATTCCAGATCACGCGTGGCAGACCAGTTTCAGTTCAACGGTCAGCGGATCTCGATCGGAGATTCCGAGTACATGTAAATGTGTATGAAATTTCTCCTGATCTGAGGGTGTAATTTGGTCTGATTCTGACGGTCTGGTTGCTTAATACTGATCCGCAGGCGAGTGGTGCCAGATTACTATTCAAGATATTTTATTTTGAATTAATTTCATATTTCTCACACTCTTCACTCCGAGCTCAAGCGAATAGCGCTGGGACATTATCTGGATTTGATTTCCGAGATGGTTGTCAAGCCTAGCGAGGCGGTCCTAAGTCCTTACCTTCGTGTTAATCGGACTTCCGACGTGCGGTCCAGATTTGATACGGAGTTTCGAGATGCTCCCGAGAGCAGCCGGGTAATGAGATTGATCCTAGATTTTAGGGCAACCTAGCGTCAATGATTCTACAAGTTTTAGGTCTTGCAGATCGTATTTAAAGTGATTGGTGCTAATTTCACAGGCACTCTAGTTTAACACTAGCTAAATCTCACTTAATTTCTAAAGGGTTTAGTCCTGTAAGATTTCTGTCTGAGGAGGTACCTGGGCCTTTGTAGTTTGTATATAAAGTGATCCAAGGTATACTACTTAGCTAGTTTTGAAAAGGCCAAGCTATATGTCCTAGAGGGGGGGCGGGGGGGGGGGGGGGGGGGGGGGGGGGTGAATAGGACTATGCCAAATTTAAAATAAAACCAGCGGAAATAAAGTAAACCAATAGCCTTACAATTATAAATCAATTCACAATGCTAAATTTAAATCACCTTGATAAATAAGTATTGAGAGATTGATACAAATTCAGTTCTAAGGATAACCTTGCACCATAATAAACAAGGGCTTATGGTAGGACAACCTTATTTCTAGAACATCTTTTGGATCAAGGACTCAATTTTAATAGAAGTAAATGAAATAGCAAGGCATTGAAATTAAATGCAGAAGTATAGATCTAAATTATTACAACAATCCCCACACTTGCTTGAAATGTAAATAGTTACAACATTCACATCCACTTGTACATTCCACACAATTGAATGATAAAAGATATGAAAATTAAGCAAGTATTCAATCCACAAGACAAAGAGTTATAGTGGTTCGCCTGTGTGTACACCAATTGTCTTTCAACAGCCACACAGAAAGCTACTCCACTCCTAATATCCTCACACAGGGGATATTAGCGTTCACTATCAAATAGGTTTTCACAGGTTCACCAAAAACCTTTACAATTGTGTCTTTTTCACTTGGGCTTACACAATTCAAAAACCCCTCTTTTCTGAGTTTTCTGGCTCTCCTCAGATAACCAATACAATGAGATTTTATTTTTTTTTGAACCATATCAGGCTTGAGATCTTGAACTTGTTGTAGCTTTAAACTTGAGATCTTCATCAGCATAAAAACTACTTCATGCGTTGCTTATTAGTCTTGAAGTCATTTCTTGAGTTGTTTCTTAAGACTTGAACTTCAACATTGTAGCTTCTTGAACTTCAATAATGTAGCTTCTTGAGACTTCAACATTGTAACTTCTTGAACTTCAATAATGTCATGAAGTGTTTATGCAGTGTCTTGAATACATATAAATCACCATACAAGCACAAGACACAGATAGATGTTTTGACACATCAAAATTTGACAACCAAAGGAGCATGAGACCATAGCACTTACAATCTCCCCCTTTGTCAAATTTGTGACAAAACACCCAAATAATAATACTTCCAATAGAAATAAGAGAAGTACAGGCACAACATGTTCAAAATAGAGAATCATGCACAGTTATATAGATATGATAAGTAATAACTAGCATCATTCTCCCATAACTACCCCTGAGAAGCTTAACTCCCCCTGAGTAATAGGAGCACATCATAATCATTAAATTCAAATAAAGCCAAAGCCTCCCAAAACTTCTCCCCCTTTTTGACACAAAATGACAAAGGAAGAAGAGCAACAATGATAATGAAAATAGGAGTTGATTCAAGAGAGCATAGTGTATAATTCAAAAAGTCAGTAAGCATGTAAAGTTCAGAATTTAAAAAAAAATTATTACAGACCCATCAAAAATTCAGTCAGAACCAGAAGAGGGAGCAGGATTAGATGGATCAATTTTGTGTAAACCCCTAGCAACCCGCCTCATATATTTGCGTAAATAAGAAAATTGCGTGTCTTGGGTAACACGAATTTGAGCCACCTGCTTCAGCATCACTGCTACCAGCATCCACTTGGCCATCAGTCAATTCTAAATTCATCTTGTTAATATTAGAATTATTAAAAGGGAGATGATAGATGGGTTTTTCTCTAGCAGGCATAGCCACGAGCATATGATTTGCCAGCATAGTCAACAAATAACCAAAGGGAATATCACTATGTCATGGATGGTGACGAGACAAAATAATGGAATGACAAATTAAAGAAGGTAGACATATTTTTACACCAGAGATGACAGAATGCAAAACACGAACCATGAAAGCAGTGAGTTCGGTTTTATTACCAGAACGTGGATAAAGATTTGAGATGAAAATCCTATGAAGTACTCTGTGTCTGGGTAACAAGTACCTTAAGGGAAGTGCATGACCTTTATGAGTCCAGTGAACATCCAAATTACATAAATCTCTAGTAAGCATTTTTCGTTCAGATTCTGAGAGTCTGTCATGTAAAATATGAATTGGAATGCCCTCATCATTGACAGGTATTTCCATAATGTGAGCAATCAAATGTCGATCCACTGAAAATAATCCTTCATGAGTATCAATTTTAAAAGTTAAATTCTCAAGAGAAAAATCACAGATACATGCAAACATGGATTGGGCAATGGACTGGTATGCAGCTCCACCCCAATGTAAGATATTATCCCATCCCACAGATTCCAACAGAGGAAGGATACCAAATGAAGCAATGTGATTAACATTAACAGGACGCTCAACAATAATATTGCGCATACGCAAATCCCGAGCATTAGAAGGATCATTTTCGGGAGAGCGAAGATGACGTTGTGCAATAGATGCTGATCTAGATGAAGAGGGACCTCGTGTAGTTTTCTTTTTACCTCTAGCATCCATTTTCAAAGGAGGACTCAAGGAAACAAAAGATGCAAGATAGAAGAAATGGGGTTTTGATAGAACAGATTTTTCAAGATAAAACCCCAAACTTGCAATGAACGACCAAATAGATTCTACAAGAATGAGATTTGAAACACCAATAACAAGAATCTACAAGAAAATTGCAAAAGAACCACTAACCTTGAAGTACCATGAAGGTGGGTTCGACCGGTCGTAGTAGGACCGTTGGAGAGTAAAAAGGAAATGAAGAAGAAGAGTCAAATCTCCAAAATAAAGTGAAATCACGAGTTTCACGACCGGTCGTGTAAGTGTTCGACCGGTCGTATCACGACCGGTCGTGTACACTCACGACTGGTCGAGTACCGACTCAAAATTTGCAATTTTTTCAAATAATTTTCAAATTTAAGCAAATAAAACATCAAACTTATGTACATTATGATACACCAAATCATGCAAATTCAATTCAAATTGCACATACCGAGATCAAACTTTAATTTATTAAACCTGCTTTTGTCGAGCGGTTTAGTGAAAATGTCCGCAAGTTGAGTCTCGGTTGGAATGTAATCCAAATATATTAATTTTTCTTCCACTAATTCACGAATGTAATGAAATCTAATGTCAATATGCTTAGTATGTGAATGCTGAACTGGATTTTTAGAGATATTTATTGCACTGGAATTATCACAAAATAAAATCATAGAATCCTGAGTAATTCCATAATCGCTTAACATACTTTTCATCCAAACAAGTTGAGTACATGCATTTCCAGGAGCAATGTATTCAGCCTCAGCTGTTGATAGCGATATAGAACTTTGGTTTTTGCTAAACCAAGAAACAAGACAATTTCCAATGTAGAAACAACCACCACTGGTTGATTTCCTATCATCAATGTTTCCAGCCCAGTCAGCATCTGCGTACCCGGCTAATTGAACATTAGTCTCATGTGGATACTAGAGACCCAGTTTAGTAGAACTTGCGACATATCGCATAATCCGCTTAACAGCAGTTAAGTGAGATTCTTTAGGATTTGATTGATAACGAGCACAAATACCAACACTCAAAGCGATATCTGGTCTACTAGCAGTCAAATAAAGCAAACTACCAATCAAACTACGATACAATTTAGGATCCACATCATTACCTGTAGAGTCTTTTGAGAGTTTCAAAGTTGTACTCATAGGAGTATCAAAATTTTTACCTTTCTCAAATCCAAATTTCTTAATTAAATTCAGAGCATATTTGGTTTGAGAGATAAAAATTCCATCAGGTTGTTGTTTTACTTGCAGCCCTAGGAAATAGTTTAATTCTCCAACCATGCTCATTTCGAATTTAGACTTCATCAAATCTACAAACTCAACAGTCATGTTAGTACAGGTTGATCCATAAATAATATCGTCAACATATATTTGAACCATTAGAATATCATCGTTATGTTTCTTAACAAAGAGCGTCTTATCAACACATCCCATCTGAAAATTATGACTCAGTAAAAACTTAGTCAGTTTTTCGTACCATGCTCTGGGAGCTTGTTTCAGACCATAAAGAGCCTTCTTAAGACGATACACATGATCAGTAAATTTAGGATCTTCAAACCCTATAGGTTGTTCAACATATACTTCTTCATGTAAATCACCATTCAAAAAGGCACTCTTTACATCCATTTGGTAAATTTTAATCTTCCTAAAACAAGCAATGGAGATAAAAAGTCTGATTGATTCAAGACGAGCTACAGGGGCAAATGTTTCATTATAGTCAATACCTTCAATTTGTGTATACCCCTGTACAACTAGTCTTGCTTTATTTCGAATAATATTTCCAAGTTCATCAGATTTATTTTTGAAAATCCATTTTGTTCCAATAATATGTTTATCTTTAGGTCTAGGAACAAGGTACCAGACATCATTTCTGACAAACTGATTAAGTTCTTCTTGCATCGCAAGAATCCAGTTTTCATCCGAAAGTGCTTCTTCTACGTTAACCGGTTCAATCTGGGATGTAAAGCATACGTAGTTACATATGTCCTCTAATTGTCTACGAGTGCGCACACCAGTGAGAGGGTTTCCAAGTATTTGAGAAGTTGGATGATCTTTAACAGTCCTTAATTCAGAATTAGTTTCACTTGATGAAGTTTCTTATTTTTCAAGTATAAGCACTTCATCATTATCTGAACTAGGGACAGGTGTATTCAAAAGATCGTCAATCACAACATTTATTGACTCTTGAATCATACCGGTCCTTTTGTTCAGAACACGATATGCACGACTGTTTAAAGAATATCCTAAAAAGATCCCTTCATCACTTTTAGTGTCAAACTTTCCCAAATTTTCACGGTCACGCAAAATATAGCACTTGCTGCCAAAAACTCGAAAGTATTTGACAGAAGGCTTTTTCTCAAACTACATTTCATAAGCCGTTTTATTATTAGATTTACAAATATAAACACGGTTAATAATGTAGCAGGCTGTATTCACTGCTTCAGCCCAGAGATTCCTAGGGAGCTTCATGCTATTTAACATAACATTTCCCATTTCTTGAAGCACTCTATTCTTCCTCTCGACATTTCCATTTTTTTGAGGAGTTTTAGGTGCAGAGAATTCATGCGATATTCCCTGATCGCTACAGAATTTCTCAAAACCGCTATTTTCGAATTCGGATCCATGATCACTACGGATCTTGTTGACTTGAGAACATTTTTCAGTTTGAATCCGTTTTATAATCTTTTTCACTTCATCAAGGGTTTCTGATTTATCTCTCAAGAATGAAACCCAAGTGTATCTTGTATAATCATCTACAATAACTAAGATGTACTTTTTGCCACCTCGACTTTCCATTCTTGTTGGTCCTATAAGATCCATGTGGAGAAGCTCGAGTGGTCTTGTGGTGGTATTGGAGTTCACCTTTTTGTGAGAGCTCCTAGTTTGTTTACCATACTGGCATTCACCACAAATCTTGTCTACTTTTTGCATCTTAGGTAGACCTCTAATTAGTTCACTTTTGCTCAATCTGTATAAATTTCGGTAGTGTACATGTCCAAGGCGTTTATGCCATAATTCTGTCTCATCGGTATGGACCATGTAGCACGTTTGTTTAGATGAGCTACCATTGCTTCCTATATAGCAGTTTTCAAAAGTTCTGCGACCAGTTAATATTACAGAACCCTTTTCATTTATAATTTCACAACCTTGATTAGAAAATTTAACATTATGGTTGTTATCGCATATTTGAGATATGCTCAACAGGTTGTGTTTTAAACCCTCAACATTAAAGCATTTTTAAATAAGGGAAGGTTATAGAGTTGGACCGTACCTTTGCCAATTATCTTGCAGTTGCTACCATCACCAAATGTGACTGACCCATCAGTCATATCTTTAAGATCGGTGAATAGTGCCTTGTCGCCTGTCATATGTCTGGAGCATCCATTATCTAGGTACCATTTCGAATGGCTTGTAGCTTTGAAAGCAGTGTGAGCAACCAAACAGGCAACCTTAGGAACCCATTTTAGAACTGTTTTGGGTTTAGGAGAATAGTTGGTCTTCTTTTGTTTACAGTTGTAAGTGTGTCCTACAGAGTTAGATTTTAATAGTTCCTTGAGTAAATCAACAATTTTTTCAGCTAGTGGGTTTCGAATCTGATTTTTGAAATTTATATAGCTGCTTTTGGGTTTTTGAAAAGTTTTTGTATTTTTAGAAAAAACTTGACTAGTACCTTTTCCTTTTGAGTTAGAAGTCTCTCCTTTCACAAAATTAGAAGGAGTATTCTTCTATTTAGGAGATGTGTTTTTATCATAGCCCAACCCGGATCGATCGCCACATTTTCTTGATCCGGATAATAATTTTTCTAATTTTGGATCACCTTGGGCATATCTCCATGTGTCCTTCAAACTTAGAAGAGAAGATACTTCATTTTTAAGTTTCTCATTTTCAGATTTCAAATTTTCAATCAGGGAGCTTTTGAATTCCAGATCACACTTTGATTTTTCAAAACAATCTGAAATTTGGGATTTTTCTAAAACAAGGGTTTCAAAACATTCTTTAAGTTTAAAAAACTTTTCTTTTTGAAGTTTAAGTTTGACAGCAATTTTACAACTTTCCTTATATAAGGCATTGTAAGCATCTTGAAGATCTTCATCATTTTCATGATCACTATCCAAATTTTCTTCACTTGTTGAATCATCGTGATCTGAAAAAGTAAACTTGGCTAGAGTCATAAGGGCCTTAAGTTCACTGCCCGACTCGATTTCTGAATTTTCTGATTCAGAAGAGGCTTCAGAATCAGACGATTCATCCCAAGTAGCCAACATACCCTTCCTTTTGGATCTGTCCTTTTTAGGACATTTGTTTGCTAAATGCCCATATTCTTGACAGTTGTAACATTGACTATCTTTCAATGACTTCCAAGTTTTAGACTTAGGTTTAGAACGTTTCTTTTCATTTGCCTTTTGAAAGTCGACTCTTTTCTTACTTTTGAAAATCTTATAAAACTTTTTCGCCAAAAGGGCTATATCATCTTCAAACTTTTCTGAATCTGAATTTTCTTGAGTAATACTTTTAGATGACTTCAAAGCAATAGATTTACCTTTAGGAGCTTTAAAACTTAATTCATAGGTTTGTAAAGAACCAACTAATTCTTCTACCCTCATATTATCCGTATCACGAAGTTCCTGGATTGCGGTTACCTTAGAATTGAACCGTTCAGGAAGAGAGCGTAGTATTTTTGCACACACTTTACTTTCTGGGATCTTATAGCCAAGACCCCACATTGAGTTTACAATGTCATTCAATCTAGTGTAAAAGTCCATAAACATTTCATTTTCCTCCATATGAATTTCTTCAAATTTAGTTGTGAGGAGTTGGACTTTAGATTTCTTGGCAATTGATGTACCTTCGTGTGTCATTTCTAAAATATCCCAGGCTTGCTTTGCAGTATCACAGGATATGATTCTTTTGAACTCATCCGGTGATAGTGCGCAAGTGATTGCATTTAGTGCTTTAGCATTAGCACTACTCTCATTTTTCTGAAGTGTGGTCCATTGGAAATACGGTGTAATTTTCATAGATTTTGAACCATCAACTCCAGTTACTTCCATGATAGGAGGATTCCATTCAGTCACTGTGGCTTGCCACACACTTTCATCCATTGATTTGAGGAAGATCCTCATTCTGACTTTCCAATAGGCATAGTTGGAGCCATCAAAGGGTGGAGGCCTAGTAACTGAAAGGCTATCAAAATTTGACATCTTTTTATATAGCTTAGATCGTTAGCTCAGGAAATAAATCCAAATAAAAAGCAACAAAAATGAGCTATTAGGCTTTGATACCACTTGAAAAGGCCAAGCTATATGTCCTAGAGGGGGGGGGGGGGGGATGAATAGGACTATGCCAAATTTAAAATAAAACCAGCGGAAATAAAGTAAACCAATAGCCTTACAATTATGAATCAATTCACAATGCTAAATTTAAATCACCTTGATAAATAAGTATTGAGAGATTGATACAAATTCAGTTATAAGGACAACCTTACACCATAATAAACAAGGGCTTATGGTAGGACAACCTTATTTCTAGAACATCTTTTAGATCAAGGACTCAATTTTAATAGAAGTAAATGAAATAGCAAGGAATTCAAATTAAATGCAGAAGTATAGATCTAAATTATTACAACAATCCCCACACTTGCTTGAAATGTAAATAGTTACAACATTCACATCCACTTGTACATTCCACACAATTGAATGATAAAAGATATGAAAATTAAGCAAGCATTCAATCCACAAGACAAAGAGTTATAGTGGTTCGCCTGTGTGTACACCAACTGTCTTTCAACAGCCACACAGAAAGATACTCCACTCCTAATATCCTCACACAGGGGATATTAGCGTTCACTATCAAATAGGTTTTCACAGGTTCACCAAAAACCTTTACAATTGTGTCTTTTTCACTTGGGCTTACACAATTCAAAAACCCCTCTTTTCTGAGTTTTCTGGCTCTCCTCAGATAACCAGTACAATGAGAATTTTTTTTTTTGAACCATATCAGGCTTGAGATCTTGAACTTGTTATAGCTTTAAACTTGAGATCTTCATCAGCATAAAAACTACTTCATGCATTGCTTATTAGTCTTGAAGTCATTTCTTGAGTTGTTTCTTAAGACTTGAACTTCAACATTGTAGCTTCTTGAACTTCAATAATGTAGCTTCTTGAGACTTCAACATTGTAGCATCTTGAACTTCAATAATGTCATGAAGTGTTTATGCAGTGTCTTGAATACATATAAATCACCATACAAGCACAAGACACAGATAGATGTTTTGACACATCAAAATTTGACAACCAAAGGAGCATGAGACCATAGCACTTACAAGTTTAAGATAGTGTATAGGGTGAAAGTACTTTGAAAATTTTAAAGAAAAAGGTGGTGAAGGGTGGAATTTGTGAAGAAAATGGTTAAGGAGCGATTTTAGACTGTGGGATTTAGTTCTGACAAGTTAATAAGGTGTTAAGATCGACCTATCGCCTAAGGACGTCTAATCCCAGGTTGACAAAAATCTGGGATGTTACAATTTGATTCTGTAAGCTCTTCTTTCATGCTTCCCCTTTTTACCAACTATCCTAAAAAACTAGAATCATTTCACTCCTACTGGAAAAACTATTATGAGAGTTTGATTGGAGGGTCCCATGAATTGATCATCGGCTGACTTTCTCCTTCATCCAAAGTAGAGAAACCTATGGCCGATAAGAAGATGACTAAAGAAGGCACCAAAAAATAACTGCACCTCAGTCGGCTATGTCTCCTTTCCAGAGGAAGACACAATCAAGGAATACGACTTTGGTCGCATCGACCATCTTATCCCCAACACTAATAAAGAAGGGTAAACCTCCTTTCACCTTAATAAGAACAATCGAGCCAACTCAACCTAAACTGAAACATCAGAAGACCACAGTTGGGTCCAGCTAAAGTAGTTGTGACAACTGCTTTAATCCCAACACCTACAACTTCTCTAACTATTATGAAGATTTCTGAGCTCAGGACTCTCTCGGCTCAGTGTCCTACATTTCTTAAAAGTTCTGGTCGATCTTCTTTAGGTATTTCTTTTTTGGTCATAGCTATTGTGGCTTTTAAAAAATATTACAAAACCAAATTCTAGCTGGGTATTTCTCATTCATAATATTCTTGGGAGATGGGAAAAGCATATAAGAGACATAAAGATGATTACTTCAATAGGATTTTTAATAAATGACAAAGTAAAAATGAAAGATTAAATAATCTTAATATTTCTTTTGATTGATTTCTCAAGCCATATATCATAATCCTCCATATTTTGCTCATTCCAATTAAGCTCTAGCTTTAGTTGTTAATCCCACCAAAATTTCACCAAAGGTGACCGATTTACCACCACTGCTATTCGGTCAGATTTAGGTGGATGTTGTTTGATATTTTATTCTTTTCCTTTTTAATTATTTTGCAATCCACTAGTCTTACTTTGTCCCTTCTTTGTCACAATAACCAGAGAGCTCTCGGCCTCTGAAAAGCTAGTATCTGTATCACCTCCTCAAGTCGAGAGATCTATTCCAGAGACTTTGGTCGATGGTTCTCAGTCTCGTATAGAAAAACTCAAAGTTTCCAATTCAGAAGAGACAATGAGCGACATTCGTCAATCAGAAAATTAGATAGAAAGTCAAACTCAAGAGGAGGTAATAATATGGAGTCCTTCAATTTTCTATTACACTCAATAACTTCATTGCTCGCACCTGATCAAGATCAGGGAGTTGTGGAATCAATCACGCCGACAACCTTTTCTTCCATTTGGCCTGCACCATCCACAAAACTGACCAATTAAGTAGACCTTACCGTAGTCAATGAACACATGATGATTCTTTTGAATGAAATAAAGTATTGATAGAAGAAACCTCTTGACTAACTGAAGTTTCTCTTGGTCGAGCTAGGCAGATTCTTGTGGTCGACGTCTCTGCCTTTATGTCCCCATCGTTTAATATTTCTTGTGCCTTATCTTCTTCTTCTGAGGAGCTACTTCCCGTGGAAGACATCTTATCATCTTTTGATTAGGCCCGTGATATTTTAGTGGCCAAATCTCATGTACCTTTATTAGAGATCCAGTAGCTTCAGGAGGAATTACGAGTTTTCATTCACTTTATGTTGAGATGTGGAGTCACATCTGGACAGGGCTACTCGATCGGTCGAGGGTTGGCTCGACTCAAAGTCCAGCGAGCTATGGTTTTCTGGGTCCGAGGTGCTCGACCGGTCGAGGCCCCTGCTCGACCAGTCGAGGGTCCGCTAGACCAGTCGAGCATCCTGCTCGACTATTCGAGGTTACACAGATTCGTTTTGTGGATTTGATATGGACTGTGGAAATTTGAGTCGGTTTTGAAAGGGTGTGAAAGGGAAGTTGCCTAAACTATAAATAGGGGGTCCTAGGGTTTATTCTAGGGTATGTAAAAGGTATTCTAAGGTGTAGGCAAAGGGTTTTCTCTAAGTAAAAAGGTTAGTATATTGCTTGTAATCTCGTTTTCTTCATAGTGGAAGTTTGCACCCGTGGTTTTTAACCCTTGTTTGAGATTTTTCCACGTATATCTTGTCTTGTGGCTTGTTTGGTATGCTTTGATTCTACTTTTGGATTATATTTCTTTATGTTTATCATTTGTGAGTGAGATCGGAGATTAGATCTCGGTTCACTGCGTTGTTGGCGTGCTACACAATAACTGGTATCAGAGCTATTGGTTTAGTTCAATTAGGAGCGATGACGGAAGAAGGGAAGACTAGAATTGAGAAGTTTGATGGTTCAAACTTTGCCTCGATGCAGATGGAGGATTATTTGTATCAGAAGGACCTCTATATTCCTCTAGGAGGAAAAGAGAAGAAATCGGAAAAGATGACAGATAATGAATGAATTTTATTGAATCAGAAGGCTTTCGGAACGATCCGACTCTCTTTGTCTAAAAGCGTCACCTTCAATATATCCAAGGTAAAGACCATAAAAGAATTAATGGAAGCCCTAACTATGATGTATGAAAAACCCTCAGCATCCAATAAGGTTCATCTTATGAAACAGCTATTCAACATGAAGATGTCAAATGGTGGGAGCGTAGCTGAACATCTAAACGAGTTCAATACAGTCATGAGCCAGTTGGAATCCATTGGCATAATTTTTGGGGACGAGGTCAGGGCGTTATTGATCTTGTCTAGTTTGCCAGACAGGACAGTTGGGATGGTTTGGTGATTGCTGTGAGCAATTCTTCAGGGTCGACATAGCTAAAATTTGATGATGTGGCCAGTCTAATTCTCAACAAAGAATCTAAAAGAAAGGCATCAGGAGTTTCAGGGGATTCAAGGAATGCTCTAAACGTTGAAGGAAGAGGAAGATCGTTGAACAAAGGAGGTAATAAACACGGATGTTCTAAGTTTAGGAAGAAGTCTAAGGGACCAAAAGGCAAAGACGGGTGTTGGCATTGCGGCAAGAAGGGGCACATGAAATGTGATTGCAGGGTGCTTAAGAAACAAGAAGGAAGCTCTCAAGGCGGGAAGGATTTGGTGAATCTATCTGAGGAGAGTGATACAAAAGCATTGATCATGTCTCTTGATGCGAGGAATGAGTCTTGGGTTATAGACTCGGGTGCTTCGTTTCATGCCACCTCGTGTAAGGAAGTTCTGCGTGATTATGTGTCAGGTGACTTTGGGAGAGTCTACTTGGGTGATGATGAGCCGTGCAATATTGTTGGAAAGGGAGACGTTCATATAAATCAGAAAGACAATACGACTTTAAAATTGAAGATGTCAAACATGTACTGAGTTTGAAATGGAACTTGATCTCAGTGGGACAGTTGGCCGATACCGGATATGTGACGACATTCACTAGTGATTCCTGGAAGATCACAAAAGGTGCCTTAGTGATATCTCGAGGCAAGAAGGAAAGTACTTTGTACATGATTTCATGATCGTATAGTTCACTAGCAATTACATCAACTGGAGTGAATGGGCAGTTACGGCATCAAAGGTTGGGACATATGAATGAGAAAGGGATGAAAGTACTATTGTCAAAAGGGAAGCTACCAGGGCTGAAGACTATTGACTTGGAATTCTGCGAGGACTAAGTGTATGGCAAGCAGAAGAGGGTAAGTGTAGCAACCCGTAACTTTCAGTACTCGGGTGTTACTATGGAGACCTAACCTGGTGTAAGCATAGATCCAGCCTACTTAAACATTTACCTCTAATCTATCCTAAGTGTGACCATTGTGAGTAATCTCCACTCATAGATCAAACTTCTATCCAACCATTAAAAGATTGATGACTGAAGGTTAAGACCCATGTATCGTGGCCCACTTACAAAAATAAAATGATCCGATCCTTCTAATTAAAGCTCGATAGGGGCTGGTTGAATGAATAAATGACATTGACTGGAGTAAGGCCCACGAAAATAACCTAGAGAATAATAATAATAATAATAATAATAATAATAATATAACTTTAAATATAAAAGAGTAATTTAGTTTTGAAAAACCCGTTAAACATCCCTAGAGGAGAGAACCATCAGATTTAAATATATAATTAGTGATTAAAAATGTAATAATAATTTTAATAATAACCAGGATATTAAAAACAACGTAAAAATGATATTAAATATTATGAATATGTATTAGGCCATCTAATGTATATTCTGGCAATTGAATTTTAGATAGGAGTTCCCTTGGACCGTTTTCTACCATTGACATTCAATTATGAAATGATCAAACTAGCAAATGAATAGAAACCTACAGTTAGAACAAAATAAATTAGAAATATGGTCCACCTAAGCTTTGGATGGGTTTGATTGTTGGCCAAAGGTCATGATCAGACCCATGACATCGAATGGATGGAGTAAATTTCTCAGATACATCTCTGTGGACCCCACCTGAAAGTGCGTGTGCACAGCTCGTGCATAGACGCGGTGCACAGGACCTCCACACCCGGTCAAACTTGCTCTGACCGACGAAATCCCAGAAAAATGGGATTTCTACCCAGTTTCCCGCCCGACGCACATTCAAACAAGGCCGACCGTTCAACGGTGCAAGTGATCAATTCCCGAATACTGGAGTCAGATCCACATCGTCCATCTGATTTGTTGGACCCCAACGACCACGTCCAGGTTGGGATTATGCATTGAAAACCACCCACACCTCCTCTGATAACGACCCAACAGATGACGTTTGTGGTAGTTGCTGATGGGGAGAGAAAAGCCACATCGCTCGTGTTGCTGGAAAAACCGACTGTTGGGAATGGCCGATTACCTCCCGCGCACGTAAGAAATTCCATGTCAGTCCTATGGTTTCCAAAAACACGCCCCTACCCGACGGTTTGCGGAAAGAATATTTCCTCTTTGGGAATGAACACATCTCGGCCGTCCATCAACATCTAAAAAGCTCCACCAAGCAAATCCTGAGCATCGAAATTAGGTTTCGACAGATATCTCCTGGCGAACGAGATATGGGCGAGAGATTGAGACGATGTAGGATTTCTCGTCTGTAGAACAGCTGTCTTAATCGATAGTCCTCCTTTCACCGTGAGATGGACCCACGCCCCTTTTAGACCATATCTGGATTGTCTAAACGGCTCTGATTTATGGATCAATCACCCAGCTAGAAAATGGCATGATCGTCAGTCATCTTCTTCAAACCAGCCAAAAAACCCAAAGCTTCTAAAAGCACATCGGATGGAAAATCTAGACCGTCCAATGTGCGTCCCACCTCACCAAAATCACATCCATAATAACTGTTTCGACCCATACAATCACTAGTTAAAGAAAAGAATTTCTAAAGTAGAAACTCTCAATCTTTCTACCGCTAATCACCTAACTAATCCCTACGATTAACTAGGGATGTTTCCAGAAGCGGATAGGCTATAAGTAGCCACGTATTAGGGCAACTCCCAAGAGATATAGCAAATGAAAAAAGAAAGGAAGGGTGAGAGGGCGCCAATGCCATTGCCATGCCTCATGGAGTCGACTCGGTTTGGGTCGCTGCAAAATCCGGGCCGAGTTCGTATGGTTCTGTTGCCGATCGCCTGCAGTAAAGAAGCAGGGAAGACGAAGAGAGAAGGTTGATGAAAGAAAGGAAGAAGATAGAAAATGAGAGAAAGGGAGAGGGAGCGTCTGTTCAAGCCGCGCTGAGTTGACTCAGTCCGACTGGATCCGAGTCGAATCGATGGGGGCGTGCACTGCTGGATGATTTTCAGTAGGTAGAAAGAAAGGAAAAAGAAAGAAGAAGAAGGGGAGAGAAGGGGAGCTGATCGGGGGCTGTGACATTGAGTCGGGTTGTGTCACAGTCGAGTCGAGTCGTCGGACCATTGACTCATTGAGTTGAGCAAGTTTTGAGACTTGCTTGGGTTCCAATGTGTGACTGGACACAAAGAAGAAAGGCTGGGGCGAGTCTCTGAGTCAACTCGGTTCGAAATCGAGTCAGGACTCTGACTCACTGTCTGGTCAGGTCCAGACCCTGCTGGAAGTTCAAAATGGAGTAGGAAAAGAAGAAAAGAAAAGGGAAGGTAAGGAAGAAGAAAGGTGAAGGAGTGAGGATCGTGTGACTCGCCGAGTCAACAATCAAGATGGTACCGAGTTGAGCTGGGAACTAACCCATATGAATCGTCATGCTTAGAATGTAAAATGAGCAAGTAAATTCAACTAAAAGGTGAGGGATATCCGACATGGCTTCCTCATTTGATTGATTCCCAAAATTAGCTTAAGTTTAAAAGTATGAAACTAACCTGATTATGTGAAAGTTAATGTAGTTTCTTTAAATCTTAAATTAGTAATAACAATCATGTAAGAGTGTCTTGAATCTGGTTGTTTTAACTCATCTTATGAATATTGGTAGTGCTCTCTATGTCATACTCAATATTACCTTGTTATATGTACACTTTCAGTAACTAGGATTGAAAGTAATGAATCTTGTCTCCATTGAATGATGAATTTATTCCATAATACATTTTGTATGCTAGAGTCATCTTAATTTGAAGCTATGGCATTTGAAGTCCTAGAATGTTATACTATTTCCTTCCATCTTAATTAGTGATGTGGAATGTAAGTAATATGTTAATGCCTAATTGCCAAGTCTTATGTGAACCATGGGGTGATTTAGATTTAAGTATACATGCTCCAAGTTACATTAGTAATCGGAAATGTTGAGGTATAATTCTACTAGTAGTTGTAAGTATGATGATACCTAAAACTGCTCTCAAGTCATGTAACGAACTCTATGTGTGGCATGCCAACTGTTGTGGAAAGAAGAATAAACTTGTCTCAAGGTTAAGTTTCATGATGTGCCACACCTATGGTCCTCTTGTGACTTGGACGAAGTAAAATACTTATACTTAGCTCTTGGTGAATGTTTGGTATCCTAGTAAAAGAAAAACCCCAGTCTTGATCATAGCCATGAGGATAACTTTGTGCATGAGCATTATGGTGCATGACATCCACTCATGACATGTGAGTTTTTCCGAGTGTTCACTGCAAGCCACACCCTGTTTAAATTTTTGAAGGTATTGTCCCTTCCGTTTTACTTGCAGGTCATGTGCATTTGGGTCACTTTGGGTGCTCTTTATTTTCATGAGGCTTTTCCGGGATTAGACACTCCTCGGGAGTACCCCGTGTATTTTTCCAGGAGATATCCTTGGGTGAACTCTCTTACATTGCTTTTTCTAGGTAGATGATCTATCGCGGGTGGTCAGCATGGTCTTTTTCGGGCAACTAGTTCTCTTTGGGTGTACCCTTGGGTATTTTTCCAGGTGACTAGTTTGCCTTGGGCGACCCCTTTGTTTTAACAGCTGGATGTGCATCCCCAGATCTGTGACTTGAGCATACATTCGTACATCCATACATTTGTTTATAATTTCATGATTTATATCCTTGTAATAGGAATACGTTGATTTAAACTATTTTGGAATGACATGATATGCATGAATCCTTGCGGGAAATTCCCACTGAGTTTTCACTCACCAATCGTGCAGTTGCACCAAATAGATGCAGGGTTGATGAACAGGTGGAGACCCCTATGACGGTATTTCAGGGATGACTTAGGTGGAGTTTGGCGATGAAGTGCTCTATGTGAATGTAGTTGAGCCTTTAGAGCTCCAGGATTTACTTACTGTTGTACTTCGGATTTTGTATCTTGCTTGAATTGTAATAATAATTCCCTACTATGAGATTTTATTTTTCTTTCCTTTACTTGCATTGAACTCCCTTGTTGTTTCTCATAATATCCTTAGCTTACGTAGCAGTTACCTCACTTTGTGTCATGAGAATTACTGTTTATTAGTTGTATGATGGTCCATTTTATAATGTAATACTCGGGTTTTCAATGAGGAGCAGCTATCCTCGGGTTTTGAGAATCAGGGTATTATAGTAAGTTTCAAGAAGATAGGATGCACTCCAAAGACGCATCTGTTGGAGCTTGTACACACTGATGTGTGGGGACTGACACATGTATTATCTCTTGGTGGCTTACATTATTTTATTTCTTTTATTGATGATGATAGTAGAAAACTGTGGGTCTATTTCTTAAAGTATAAATCTGATGTATTTGATGTATTTAAGAAGTGAAAAGTAATGGTAGAAAATGAGACATGTAAAACAGTAAAATGTTTCAGATCAGATAATGGGGGAGAATACTGTGATAAGAGGTTTGAGGAGTATTATGCAGCAAATGGAATCAAATATCAGAAAATGATTATAGGGACACCTCAGTAGAACGGTGTGGCTGATCGCATTAACAGGACCATCCTTGAGCGAGACAGGAGCATGAGGTTATATGCAAGGTTGCCCAAGATGTTTTGGGCAGATGCTGTGAATACTGTTGCATATCTCATCAATAGAAGTCCCTCAACACCATTGGATGGTGGGCTACTAGAAGAAATGTGGACTAGGAAGGAAGTGAACCTTGCACATCTTAGAGTGTTTGGTTGCACTTCATATGTTCATATTGATGCATAACACAGAAATAAGCTAGATGCGAAGTCCAGGAGGTGCACGTTTATAGGCTACGGGCAGCATGATTTTGGCTACAGGTTTTGGGATACAAAAAATAGAAAAATCATCCGAAGTAAAGATGTAGTCTTCAATGAAAAAGTGAAGTATAAGGATAGTGTGCAGCAAAATAAGGCCGAGGAGAAGAATTCGTAGAGTTGGAAGAGTTACCAGACACTGGTATTACAGCGCTACATGATGATCATGCACAGGAGCATTATGAGGCAGAGCCACAAACACTGGTTGTGAGGAGGTCTACTCAGGAGAGGAGACCCATGGTCCGATACTCACCCTTCTTACATTATCTACTGCTGACAGCTAGTGGTGAACTCGAGTATTTTGAGGAGGTATTACAGTCAGATACATGGGTTAAGTGGGAGCAGGCCATAAATGATGAGATGGACTCTCTTGAGTTTAATCGTATATGAGAGCTAGTCACTCTACCTAAGGGTAAGAAAGCTCTTCATAATAAGTGGGTTTACAGACTGAATGAGGAGAATGATGGTTCGAAACGGTATAAGACTAGATTGGTTGTGAAAGGGTTCCAACAAAAGGCGGGTATCGACTTCATCAAAAAATTTTCACCAGTGGTAAAAATGTCTATAATTCGTATGGTCTTGAGTATAGTGGCTATAGAGAACTTACATCTAGAGCAGCTAGATGTTAAGACAACCTTTCTTCATGGCGACTTTGAAGAAGATATACATACATATATATATATATATAAATATATAAGCATCAGTCGACAGGATACGTGGCACCAGGAAAGGAGAACAAGGTGTGTAGACTGAAGAAGAATCTATATGGCTTAAAGTAGGCACCGAGGTAGTGGTACAAGAAGTTTGACAGTTTCATGTCGAGAAACGATTTTAGGCGATGTCGTGCAGACCACTGTTGCTATTTGAAGAAGTTTGATGCATCGTACATCATCTTTCTTCTGTACGTTGATGATATGCTTGTGGCTGATTCAAGCATAAAGGACATCTCAGATCTCAAAAGACAACTGTCTAGAGAATTTTCCATGAAGGATTTAGGAGTTGCAAAATAAATCCTATGCATAAGGATAAAGCATGACAGGGAAAACAAGAAACTAGTTTTGTTACAGGCATAGTACATAACCAAGGTACTTGATCGATTCAATATAGGAGGTGCTAAGCTAGTTAGCACTTTATTAGCCAACCATGCCAAGCTTTCTAAGGAGCAAGGTGCGCAGACGCAGGAGGAACTTGACCATATGGATAAAGTCCCATATGCATTAGCTATTGGGAGTCTCATGTACGTTATGGTGAGCACGAGGCCAGACATTGCTCAAGCAGTGGGAGTTGTTAGCAGGCTCATGAATAACCCTGGGAAGGAACATTGGGAAGCTATGAAGTGGATTCTCAGATACCTGGTAGGTACTGTGGATATAGGGTTGTGCTATGGTGGATCAAAAATTAAGATATAAGGCTACGTAGATTCAAATTTGGCAGGAGATAGCGACAACAGAAAAAGCACTACAGGTTATGTCTTTACTCTGGGTAATGCTGCAGTCAGTTGGGTCTCTCAGTTACAGAAGATAGTATTTATTAGTACAACAGAAGAAGAATATGTTGTAGCTATAGAAGCGTGCAAGGAGATGGTGTAGATGCAAGGTTTCATAGAAGAGTTGGGTAAGAAGCAAACAGATTGCAAGATGTACAGTGACGGTCAGAGTGTAATACATTTGGTTAAGAATTTAACCTTTCATTCAAGGACCAAGCATATTGACATCAAATATTACTTCATATGTTCATTACTGGAAGATGGATCGATTGCCCTGGAGAAGATTCATACAAGTGAGAATCTTGTAGATATGTTGATTAAAGCGGTCACACGGGAGAAGCCAAAGCTTTGTTCAATTTTGATTGGTCTTTAGGCTTGAAGACGGGGAGGTGGTGCACTCCGGATGTAGAAGATAAAGGTTTACGCTGATGTCTCTAAGTGGGAGATTGTTGAGATATGAAGTCACATCTGGGCAGGGCTACTCGACCGATCGAGTGGCTCACTTGACCAATCGAGGGTTGGCTCGACTCGAAGTCCAGCGAGATATGGTTTTCTGGGTTCGTGGTACTCGTCCAGTCGAGGGTCCACTAGACCAGTCGAGCAGCCTACTCGACCAGTCGAGGTTACGCAGATTTGATATGTGTAACAGCCCACGCCCACACTGTATGATATTGTCCGCTCTAGGCACAGTCCGCACGGTTTTATTCTCGGAGTTTCCCTCAAAAGGCCTCATATAGTATAGGGTGGCAACTCCACATATAACCACCACAACTTTAGACAACTCTTCCGATGTGGGACAAGGTTTTACCCCTACTGTGTGCACAGTAGCCTGCCAGCACAGTAGCCTGCCAACCACTGGTAGCTTGCTCAGGCCTTTAGGCCCCGCCCACATTAGTGTCCGCCCACATGTGCCCGCTCACATGTGCAACAGTGACGGGGCATCACAATATCCCCCACCGAGGGCAGAGCCATCCTCGGATCTGATACCATTTGTAATAGCCCACGCCCACACTGTATGATATTGTCCGCTCTAGGCACAGCCCGCACGGTTTTGTTCTCGGGGATTCCTCCAAAAGGCCTCATACAGTATAGGGTGGCAACTCCACATATAACCACGACAACTTCAGACAACTCTTCCGATGTGGGACAAGGTTCTACCCCTACTGTGTGCACAGTAGCCTGCCAACCACTGGTAGCTTGCTTAGGCCTTTAGGCCCCTCACACATCAGCGTCCACCCACGTGTGCCCGCCCACATGTGCAACAGCGACGGGGCGTCACAATAGGGACTGCGGAAATTTGAGTCGGTTTCGCAAGGGTGCGAAAGGGAAGTTGCCTAAATTATAAATAGGGGGTCCTAGGGTTTATTCTAGGGTATGCAAAAGGTATTCTAAGGTGTAGGCAAAGGGATTTCTCTATACATCTAAGGAAAAAGGTTAGTATATTGCTTATAATCTCATTTTCTTTATAATGGAAGTTTGCACCCGTGGTTTTTTACCCTTTTTCAGGGTTTTTCCACGTATATCTTGTCTTGTGGCTTGTTTGGTATGCTTTGATTCTACTTCTGGATTATATTTCTTTTTGTTTATTGTTTGTGGGTGAGACCAGAGATTAGATCTCGGTTCACTGCGTTGTTGGCGTGCAACGCAACACTTTGGTTTCGCTAACATCATTTCGTCAGGATCGATCGAGAGACTCAACCTTCTCATTTGTCGTTAACAAACTCTCACTCGGTTTGATGAGTCTCTATCGACCAAAATGCCTACACTATGAATTTTTTAGTTTGATTCATAAACATCAAGATACAATTGCTGTGGTCGATAGAATTCAGTTTGAGCATTCAATCATCTCTCTCAGAATGACTGAGATCACAACTACTAAAGAACAACTTTCTGTTATATACAACAACTTGAAAGAGCTAGACGCAACTCTGATCGACCTGAAAACTCAAATCTCGACAATGGAGGATAAACTGAAAGTGTTGAAAGAAGAAGAGATATCTTTGACCGAGCGCAGACATGGTCAATAGGTTGGAATCAATAAATTGAGTGCACCTATATGTAAGAGCACACTCCATTTAATAATCAAATAGCATGCACATAAGCTAAAACCAGAGATGCTCTTCATTGGCAGGAAGCTAAGCGGTCAAAAGCTTCAAGAACGGATTTCCTCTTTTTCATTTTTTGAATTGTAATTGATTTGTACCTGTTTGTCATCAATCTGTACTTTCTTTTTATCTTTAATACAATTAGTCAGAATATTTTCTTTCCATCTGTTCTTTCATTATCTCAAGTACTTAACTTTTTTTTTTCCTATGTGCATGGCATAACTGTAATGACATGACACATACATGAGGAGTCATGCACCCATCTATTACTTTTTCCCAGTAAACATTTCATGCCATTAATGGGGCACTTCAAACACTACGACACCTCGTCTTCGGGCATGGTTATCCATTTTGAGTGCCTATATAAAGGAGTCCTTAGTGCTTTCTCCCCTACGCACTCAAATTTCTTTACTTTTCAATCTTCATAAGCTCTTTCTCTTATCAATAGTTGTTGTGTTTATGTCTCTTATCGATTGAGCTTAATCTTTTTTTCTTTTAAAAGGAAAATCCTTTCCCTGGATATTGATGCTTTCGCTCACTCCACCCTTCAGTATGACATTTATCCTTTCATACGTGACCTTTGGATGATTGGAAGGAGTGATGTTCCTTTAACGAATTGCTAGATGCTTTAACTAAACTCTAGAGTATCGGTGATGCATACCTCATTGTCGAAAAGAATTTGAAAACTCTTTATGCTCATGCAAATGAGGGTGTTGCCATTTGTGGTGAAATGAACATACTCTCCGATCAATATGATTGGGCATGGTATAATCGCATGCATCAAACTCAATAGTATCATTTTACCAAATTGATGATGAGAACTATGCAAGTTCAACGCAAAGAAGTTGATGACAACCTCCAAGATATCGAGCGCATATACCCCGGAAGGTGCTCGAATTACACCTAGACTCTTATGAACTTCATCAACTCTCAAATCGATCTTTATTAAGCTCGATTGTGTGAGAGTAGTGAATGAAAGAGAAAGGTAGAGCACAAAGTCGATGTCATCAGTTGCCCATCGACCAAGTCCTGTGCTTCCTCGTTCGTGTTCTGAAAAGTGGAGAGTCTTGGAAGGCTCAATGGCACATAGCTTAACTCATCAGGGAATGTGCTGCCAAGAAATTTAATGAGATGAAGGTTGCTTATGCCAAAGTTATATCCGGTCATGCCCTTCTTTTCTTCTTTCTTTCCTTTTTCATATAAATAAAGATATGTAATCGGTCCCTCGGCTGCATTTTGTTACTACTCTCGACCTTATAACAAAATATGTCTGGTTACTTCTATCTTTCGACCGATTTTAAGTTTTTACGCATCATTTATAACTATTTTAACCATTGCTTAGCTTGATCTTTCTATATCTCCTATAGATTTATATGATATTCTTTTAAAAATAGATCATTTATCGAATTTTTTACTATCTTTTCATCAATATCACGAAGGATATAAAGTCCTCCATGGAGAACCTTTATCACTATGAATGGTCTATCCCATGTAGGTGACCATTTACGAAACCCAACATCTTTATTTCCGAGACGCAATATCAATTTCCAAATCATATTAATAGAGCCTTAAATATTGCATATTTATTCCCTATATTGCATTACTTTTATCATATAAATCAAGTTAATTGGTCCTAATAGATTATGTTTCATGTGCAAGGAATAAATCGGAGCCCAAAGCTAAATTTGATCTAAAAGTGATGATTTAAAGTCTAAAGAAGATCAAGAGTAGAGTGATTAAAGATTTAAGAGTTTAAGGAACGATGATCAAGCATATTCGAGCATGTGGCCAAAAAAGATCAAGAGGAAGTCGAATGATGCTTGAAAACAAGTAAAGAAACTGATAAAAAATGAGTCCTGAAAATTCAGGGCTAAGAAAGGTCAAATCCTAAAATTCTAAGGCTAGAAAAATAAAATCTTGAAATCTGTAAAAAAAAAAAAAAAACCCTTCAATCTAATCGATGACAATTTTGATCCAATCGAGAAAAGTTTCAATCCAATCGAAGATGGTTTCGATCCTATCAATAAATTCATGAATTTTCAAGTTTAGCTGCTAGAAAGCTTTTGTTCCAAATCAATCTAATCAAATTACCATCAATGACCTATCAATCTGATTGAAGCTCTCATCGACAAAAGCGGCAAGTGCGTAAATCAAAGTTGGTTTTGTGAATTTTTTGGAGAGGTGAGAAAGTTGGATTTCCAAAACTATAAATTGGGGTCCCTAGGACATCCCAAATCACTTCCAATTCGATTTATTCATGGGTTTTGGTTGATCGTTTCTTTTCTATTCTATTCTAGAGTTAGCTATGTCTAGCCAATCTCTTAACTAAGGCTAAGGGGTGAATCTTTTAGTTTATTTCATTGTTCTAGTTTATGGATTCATACTTTGGGATTGAATGATAATTCGTTAATCGAATTGATTTAGATTTTACTTTAAAGATTTTTGGTTATTTTATCTTTTATTCATTGTCAACTATGATTACATTGAATGCCTAGGAGTACAATTACAATACTTGGTTAGATAAGGAATCTATCTATAAAATTCTTTTATCTATTGTAGACTTTGTGTATAATAGATGCCTGAATTTCCTGCGATTGATGTCTAAGTGCTTCATGAGAAAATCGTTCAATTAATATCATACCTTGTTGGATGTGTGTGATTGGTTTAACTATTGATCTTCCTATTAGAACGAAGTGGAATTGGATTCTAGTTGAGTTATAGAAGATGAATCAATTATATAAATATTGTGATTACTAGAAGTGGATCCTTGGATCTTTAGTGCTTTATTTTTATTTTTTATTTACCCTCATTCTCTTCGCTGAATTGAAAGCTTAGATAAACTTTACTGTTTCGAGCTTGGTCTCATCGAGAATATATTACTTCACAACCTTTGTAACGCCCCGAGTTTTCTGGACCCGAGTATAAGACTCGTTTCCCAAAAACCCGAGTGTTAACCTTAAAGGATAGTCAAATTCGAGTGTACCTTTTTTTTTTCTTTATCAGAGTAAGCAAATGAGCGTAGCGTGGACAAATCGACATAAAGGAAAGTTCTCATTATCATTTAAATATACAAGAGCTGCCCATAATGACTTATACAAACCAATGTCTCCACAATAACAAATATAAGATTGCACACATGAGAAATTTAAAAACATATGAAACACAACGAAAACTGCAAGATCGCGCAGCTTCCTCGACAGGTACAAGCACGTGTCCTTGACCCCCATAATGGCTCCTCATCAATCTGAACCTGCATATCACTTAAGCCACCTGTGCTACCTGTACGGTTATATTTTGATGGATGAGTGGCCAACTCAGTGTGAATTCCCCTCAAGATTACACACCGCCGCATTAGGTAAGCATAGTTACAAAACATCCAGATAACCAAAACAAAGTAAATGCAGTCTTATTAAATGCATGGATGTATGGAATGCGTTCACGCCCCGGGGATGCTCATCCGTGCGGACAGGGCCGCCGCCCATGCAATGCGTTCACGCCCCGGGAATGTTCATCCGTGCGGACAGGGCCGCCGCCCATGCAATCATCGACCTGGGAAAAACATCCAGTCGGAACAAGGGTCGATAGTCGGTGGTCTGGGAGCTAGCGAAACGATACCCTAACAACTCTAGGGCACGTGCTACAGCATCCAGAATAGCCACCCGTCATCGCCAATATGCTATGAATGCGTGATTAGCCAAACCATTATTAGTCCAGTTACAATCAGTCAATTTAGGTAAGCTCAAGGTCACTACGGGGAGCGTATAGCCCAGCGTAGGCCGACAGCTCGGGCATAGTGTCCCATTACCACCATCCCCGGCTCATGAGGCTACCACCTTAGGATGTTTAATGGAAAACCGTCGACTAGTGGTCAATCATATTGTAACATATGGGGCTTACCATCTCGTGGTTGCACGATATAAAACATTGAACCCATATAGGGCAAATACCAAAACAAACCACGTAGGCAGATACCAAAATAAGCCACATAGGGCGAGTATCAAAATATGCCACATAGGGCGAATATCAAAACCATACAATAAAGACCATCCTTGAAAACCATCGGACGCAACAACCTTGGATGGTAGGCCCACATCAATGATCTATCTAGACCACCACTCAATAACCACCAAGTCGAAGGTCCATTACAATCACAACTAGTCAAGTTACATCCCAAGTATGGGTGTACATTCATATGTGGAAATTTTCCACTAATGTACCAGTTTAAGTTCCATAAGCAATCCACAAACGAATCCACAAGCATAAACAATTATACAAGATAATCATAAAGCATGTAATACAACAATTCAATTTTCACCAGCTAACACATGTGATTATAAGGGGAGACATCAATCATGAACTTAAATAAAAACTATAACTTAAGCTAATGAGAAGATGGAAAGCTCGAGGGGAAGAATCATCACCTGTATGGTAGTGTTCTCGAACTTGGCCTGAGTCTTACTGTGGCCCGGGGTCGCTTGAGGAATCTCCTAAAATTATAGTTTATATTCGTCAGGTACTTCTACGGCTTTGTACATCTAACAGAAGTTTCAAGGGATGCAACAACAAGGTCTTTTAGGCTTGTGCTAGACCCACCATGGATTTATTCAAGTAAGGTGGTCCAACAAGACTCCACTCTTCACCACTATAGGCCGAACCGGGCCCATCTTGGTCCTAGGTGTTTGGTCCAATTTTGACCCAGGTGAGACAGGCCCAGGCATCATGTCAGGTGGATGGTGCACATATACTATCGGCTAGCGGCTCACCCAGTTGTCTATTGTAGAACATCTTTTAAGAGAATAGGTCCAGTTGAAAGACCACCTGGACTGTACCAGTAATAACAGTGGTGGCCTTGATTTCTACCGTACGTTGAAACCCCACCGGCCCATCACGATGTTTTATCTCCCATCCTAGTCGCTCATAAGATTACAGGGGTCTAGACCAGTAAAAATTAAATATTTATCACATTGATCCCAAAACTTCTGTGACATGAATGGTTCCAACACTGGACGCTCAACCTCCACTGTGATCCCCCTGATGGATGTCTTATTTTGTTTTAAGCTATAAGCAGACATTTTCATCAGGAAGGACGGTTTGGGTAACCCCCACCATTTCACACACACACCTGATACATATTTAAAATATTATATTAACGTCATATGTATCTGGTGATATATATATATATATATATATATATATATATATATATATATATATATATATATATATGAATATACATGCTTCTGACGTTACATGCATTACCTATATCTTTGGTATTACATATGAATATACATGCATCTGACGTTACATATGGATATACATGCATTACATATGGTATTATATATGGATATACATGCATCTGACGTTACATATGGATATACATGCATTACATATGGATATACGTGCATTACATATGGTATTACATATGGATATACATTACATGCATTACACATAGATATACATTCATAAACGTGGGTCCCATGGGGCCCACCACATATAGCTTTGTGGTATTTAATATGATACATATATATTTTTCTTTAAAAACTGTACAGTAGCCGTCCAGCACTACCTGCCCATTGATGGACGGCCAGTACACCTCAAAGTGGGTCCCATGTAAGTGGGCCTACGTCCAACTGGACGGTTGAGAGGTATCCCATCCTGTTGATGTTAGTTGTCAGTGAAATCCACCGTCCAAAGAAAACAAATGGACGGCTGGATGAAATCACTAGTGAGTGGTCCCTACCACAACACACCAGATCTACAACACTTTTATTTTTAATCTATCATATGTACTTACGCATGCATTTATTATTATTATTATTATTATTTTTTTAACGTGTAGAGCAGCCCAGTCCAGGACGTCATCTGATGGACGGTCCAGATGATCTACCCCATTAAGGTGGGGCCACATACGTGGCCCACCAACTGTGGTATGGTGGGGTCCACCCGTTGACACAGTGTATGGCCTGCCTGTACTTGTGTAGGGCCCACAACTCGGGCGTTCGATGGATTTTGGGTGAGGCCCACCTGCATTTTGGTGAAGCCCATATGCAGCCCTACTCGCCATCAGATTTCCAGCCCACAATCATGGCCATTATAAGAGGAATGAAAAAGGGAGATGAAGGAAAACCTGTTTGCCTCCTCTGACGCTCAGCTCCCACTCTTCCTTTTCCCTCTTTTCTTTCTTATACCCTCTATCTCTCTCTTCCTCTTCCTCTCTGTTTTCTCTCTTTCTTCTCTCTCCGACTCTCTTTCTACGTGAAGTCTGAGGGGCTGATCTCCCCATTTATAGCAAGGAGATGGAGATTTATCTTGCTCAAAACCATCTTCAAATACGGTGGGCAAAACTTGAAACCACCCACGGTTTGTTTGAAAAACCCTAGGGAATTGAACGGCCGTATGGATGGCTAGGATTGGAGGAATCCTCCTCCCACACAGATTGTGCCAACTGGCTTGCCAAAACGTTTCCGTTTCCAAAATGTTGTGTTTATAAGGTCGGTTTGTGCCAGGAATCGTGTGCTCGAGTACGTGCCAAAACACGTGAAGTTTGTGGGTTTTGGTGGGGCCCAAGTCCTGATCACGATGGCCGGGTCAGATCGATTATAGGGTCGGTGTAGGTGGGACACTGATCAATTAGACAGAAACGGCCCGACTCATGATGTTGCAGGCGGAAACGTGAAGAAGGAGGTTTCCTTATCTTGGAAACGTAAGGTTAGTGTAGGTCTGGTGCACCTCTGATGCACATAGGACATGTATACATGCCACATAATATGGGGTCCATAGGATGTTTTTGAGAAATCCACTCCATCCATGATTCTTTGTGGGCCCATTTGGGTTACTTGGCCGGAGATGAGGGAAAGCCGAAGCTTGGGTGGGCCATACACCTAAACCTTTACTCCCAATGGTGGGTTTTTGTCAATCTAATGGTTGGATCATCCCGGGATTGAGTGTCAACGGTTGGAAAGGGCCAAGGGCTAAACTATGAAACTTATCTAAGTACTAGGTGGGTCATATGTTAATCAACGTGGACGGGCTGTATTCCCATTGAAACAGGATGTCATTTACGTTAGATGGATTTCACGTGAATTCGTGGCTTGCATGCACGGTTGGAAAAAGAATTAGGTGGGGTCCGTTTGTGATGACTTCCGAGGATCCATGCCATTCACCACCTTTGTATCTCTATGTTAGGACACTCTGTCGAAAATGGAGTAATTTAGATAATCCAATGGACCGCACGATCCCGCCGAGTAGCAAGAATTCTCACCGTTAGAAATTCAACAGTGCCATGCATGATATTGTATTTACACTTGTACCCTTTTCTTTTCAAAACTTCCGCCGTCTGTAACTCATAAGTCTACCGTCTAAATGTGATGAAATTTGACAGGTGGTCTTTATCTTTCACACTCTTTCCGTCACCCAAATTTGAGCTATGATCTCTCAAGGATGACTAAGATTCTCCTTTAATGGTTAATATATTTTAAAATTTTAAAATAATATTTCTACTCCTCTGATTGACAAGTTACCGGGCAGTTGGGACCTAAACCCTAAGATCTTCATGATGATCAGTTTGCCATGATGTTTACATGGGCCGTTTGGCGGATCCAAACATGATGGGTGGTCAGATGACTTGTTAATAATAAGGGGACTTGATGGTTAGCACTCTGGCCATGTATGTCAGTGGATGTACGGTAAGTTTCGTAAATGAATGGTCGTAAAATAGGTTTCTGGAGTGATTAGGGGTAGGGCTTATATAACGTTAGATTCGAGTGACTTTCTACACGTGAAAGTTTCTCAGATTCTGATTCTAATGGTGGGTTAAGCATATTCATGTAGTGTGAACAAGGTGGACGGGTCAGAATCTTGATCTGATAAGTGTACGAACGGATGTAGAGGTCAAGTAGTTGATTTACTATGATCTAAAGGCTGAAATTTGAGGTTTACGGTTAATTTGTGATAATTAGGCATGATATAAAATTTCAGATGAAACGGACCGTGGGAACCATGTGATCTAGCGTTCAAGGGTCTAGGTTAGTGACAATTTCGTAATTATTATCGATCTACGAGTTTTAGGAAATCTAATCACTCCACATGGTTATAAACACTTTTCTAAGCAGTTCTTACAAAAGAACGTATATCTAAATCATTATGGATAGGGAGTTATTCGTCACGTCATCTAAGAGAAAGTACTTACGTCAAATCACGTGATAGGTGAGCTTGTCTTGAAATTCAACGGTCAGATGGCTTGATTTATGGATGAAGATTATCCCCAATGGTTAAGTTTATGTCAGGGCGAGGATGTAAGGCTAGAATAGTTGGATTGGTATCATACACATGTATATGTCACGTTGAATCTTATGGTAACGCTCGAGGACTTTCGATGCCCGAGCATCGAAAAGTTCGGGACGTTACAACCTTACACTTAGGGTTGTTAACCCTTGGGTTCGATCATATATCGCCTTCTCCGAAAGCCTTCTTTTTCACTTTCTTATTGTATATTCGAGCAACCTTAGCCTTGTTTATTATTATGGATAAAAATGGACTGACTAAAGAGAAGAGGTTAGCTCAGACATCTTTACGGGACATGAGGTCGGCCAGCACTGGTCATGACCAATGAGCTCCTCAATGGACAAGGAAGAGAAGTCTGTCACCTATTACATATGAAGGCTGGTCGGCAGGTCAACAGGTCTGCCATCTGCCCAATGATAAGGGGAGGTTCAAAGCTCAACCGAGTATCTAGGTCAGCCAAGACCACCTCGGACTCTTAAACTTGACCCCCCACAACATATGTCATTCGAATTCTACTAAGGAAAGGAGCTCGACCTCACTACCCTATCACAATGTATGAGGGCAGGTTGGCAGGTCAGAAATCTACATGGCATTGAGAGAATGGTCAAGGCTTGCCAGAGAATCTAGGTCAGCATACTACCTGAGGTTAAGTCGGCCAAGACCACCTCGGCCTCGGCCTCCTACTGCACATCTCTGTTGATTCTGAATAATCAGATCTTATCTAAGAGAGAAACACCAGAGATCTTCTCCAAAGATCTTGTAGGACATACGCAACATACTCAGGATCTCAAGATCTTCGCAAAGGATCTCGAGAGATTCCCCCATGCACTCGGGATCCGAATCCCTTTACAGTACGTCCCTAATAAATAGGGGGATCTCCTCTATGTCACCGCCTCTCCTCAACTATAAATAGGAGCATCTATAGTGGTGAAAGGTACATAGAATCTCTCACCCAAAATCCCTCGATACTACCAGACCCAGCTTACTAAGCTGACTTTAGCATCGAAGGGTCCCCTACTTTAGCCAGGGTCTCCTTTGTCTTCTTCTTGTACAGGTACTCGAAGGTCTAAAAAGGGTGGACCAGATTTTTGGATTAATAATTTGGCACCATCTGTGAGAACGACTTCAAAGTCATTCACGCTTTACCATAAAACTACAATGGCAAAAGGAAAGAAGGAAGCTCTACTTGTCATTGCTGCAGCCATCCTAGCTATTCCTAAATCATCAGCTGAGCAGGGTGCCCAACCCTACCAGCAGCGGGCCGACTCTATTCCCGCACCACTTAGTCCTCGATCTTGCACCCGAGGTGGTCAATTAGTCTCATTGGAGAACCGAATCAAAGCCCTGAATAAAAACATGAATCAACTCATGAAACTCTTATACAGATAAAATTCATTCCTCGGTCATGATGCAGAGGAGGGTGCTACAACTGCACCACCTCAAGCACTGGTAAACTCACAGAGAAACAACCAACCTCTTGAGCTGCCAGCCTAGGCTCTTTCCCACCCTTCGAGAGACACGCCCGCAGACTTTGACCTGCGCCCCACGCTAGAGAGGAAGAGCTGTGGAAAAGCCCTCGAAAGAGTGGCCAAGAATGAGGGCCCTTGGGAGGCAGAGCTCAGGAAATTTCTAGGGCAGGTTAGCGACATCAGACAAGCCTACTGTGCCAGATTGTCGACCTCAATAGAGTCCATATTAGCAGAAACCGAACCACCATTCACCAATGACATTATGGCATCTCCGCTTCTGCCCAGGTTCTAGATGTCGTAGATGACCCCCTACACTGGAACCGCTGATCCGACCGAGCACCTCGAGTCCTTCAAAGCCTGGTTAAAGCTTCATGGTACCTCGTGCCCCGTAATATGCCGAGCATTCTCCCTGACCTTATCAGGAGCAACTCAAAAGTGGTTCATGCAGCTGAAGTCGAGGTCCATCAGTTCCTCCTTGCAGCTCAGCAAAGCCTTCCTCACATAGTTCATTGGTGAGAGAGATAGAAGAAAGTCATTAACTCATCTTCTCATTATCAAGCAGAGGGAGGACGAGCCATTAAGAGACTACCTCATCCGTTTCAACGGCAGAGATGTCTACGTCGATAATTATTCTGACCAGATAGCTCTGACCACCATGGTGCCAGCCTCAAACAAGGAAAGCTCCTCCTCTCTATTGATAAGAACCTCTCGACTACCCTCGTCGACCTACTTAATCGAGCTAAAAAATATTCCAATGTCGAGGAGCTCTTTAGTTCATGAAGAGCTACATGAAGAGGAAATAACTTAACTGAAGAAAGGAAGCAAAGGGAAAAAGGGGAGCATTTTGCCGTTAACTTCAAAAGAAAGAAAGAGGACGACCAAGACCAAGGCTAACATACCAACTGACATCCAGAAAGTCGCTTCCATCAGTACACTCCCTTGAACACTAAGCTAGAGCAGTTACTAAAAGTAGTCGAGTCGAGAAAGGAAACCTGACAAATGAGCTGAACCAATTAACCAAGCCCGGTAATAAGGCTCATCGGCCAATTCTGACCTCAATATCAAATACTGAGGGATGTATCGACTAGAAGACATGGGGGGCTCTTACCTCGCCCATGGAATGTTGACCACTTGAAGATATACTACTCCTGAGGACTCAAGAAATCCTCCGACCAAGAGTATGTCAACTAATCGACCTACTCTATCTATAAGGGTGACCTCACTTTTTAAAAGGGAAAAAGGTGCTCGCAACACTACCGCCGTGCTTTTGCTGTTCGACGATTTCTACAATAAAAGAACTTTCCCAAGTTAGGGGAAGATAACTTCTTTCAAATTTTAACTAAATCGACTACGAGGACTTCCGTTAGTGCAAGGTAAAAAAGTCTTCTACAATGAATTTTATTATGGAAGAGCTTCCCTAGATCGAAAAGAAAAAAAAATCTTTTTCTACAATCCGAGCTACGCGAACTACTAAGGACTTCCCTTAGTGCAAGGGAAAAATAGTCCTCACGAATCGTCCGACCCTTAAAGAAGAGGTCGGACCACTAATTGGTAACGCCACTCGAATCGCATGATCTATAATAAGCATATTTTAGTGCAAGGAAAAATAATCCTCTTAAGTAAACTTCCCAGCCCCTCATGAAAGGGTCTTGCAGCTAAGCCATCTGTTCGACAAAAGTAGAATTCCCCTAATAAAAGAATGAGATCAAGAGCTCACCCCAACGCACTTATTCGGCTAAAATGTTCGACCTTGCCAAAACCAACTTACTTCCCAAGCCCATTGCATGAGCTCGAAAGTAGCAGGCTTACTGTCATGGGTAAAAATGGATTGGTTAAAGAGAAGAGGTCAGCTCAGACATCTCTAGGAGACACGAGGTCAACCAGTGCCATTCATGACCAATGAGCTCATCAATGGCCAAGGAAGAGAGGTCGGTCACCTACTACATATGAAGGCAGGTCGGTAGGTAGGTAAGTCATTAGGTTGGTAGGTCGGCAGCCCAATGATAAGGGGAGGTTCAAAGCTCATCTGAGTATCCAGGTCCACCAAGACCACCTCGGACTCTTAAGCTCGACCCCCACAACATATATCATTCGAATTCTACTAAGGAGCTCGGTCTCACTGTCCTAACACGAAGTATGAGGGCAGGTTGGCAAGTCGGTAATCTACACGTGACTGAGAGAAGAGTCAAGGATCACTAGAGAATCTAGGTTGGCATACTACCCCCAGGTCAGGTCGGCCAAGATCACCTTGGCCTTGGCCTCCTACTACATATCTCCACTAATTCTGAATAATCAGATTTTATCTAAGAGAGATCCGCCCGAGATATTCTCAAAAGTTCTCAGAGGACATCTGCGACATGCTCAGGATCCCGAAATCTTCGCCAAGGATCTCGACAGATTCCCCCAGCACTCGTTTGGGATCCAAATCCCTTTAAAGTATGTCCCTACTAAATGGAGATCTCTTCTACGTCACCACCTCTCCTTAAATATAAATAGGAGAATCTCTAATGGTGAAAGGTACGCAAAATATCTCACTCAAAACCCCTCGATACTACTAGACCCAGATTCCTAGCCTGACTTTGACATCAGAGGGTCCCCTGCTCTAGCCATGGTCTCTTTTGTCTTCTTCTTGTGCAAGTACTCGAAGGTCTAAAAAGGGGAGACCATATTTTTGCATCAACATTTATCATAATGAAATTTAAGGCCTTTAGTTGTATTTCATTTGTCCTCAAGTTTAACCAACATAGCATTTGTGAATTCAGTCGATGTCAAGTTAGCCTGATAAGCTGCCCGTATGTTGAGAAGTGGAGCCACATCTAGGGCCGCCCACGACCAGTCGAGGTTGCACGGATTTTGTGTTTGATGGTTCAAACTTTACCTTTTGAAAGATGCAGATGGAGGATTATCTGTATCAGAAGGACCTCTATATTCCTCTAGGAGGAAAAGAGAAGAAACCAGAAAAGATGACAGATGATGAATGGTTTTTACTGGATAGGAAGGCTTTAGGAACGATCCGACTCTCTTTGTCTAAGAGCGTCGCCTTCAATATATCCAAGGTAAAAACGATAAAAGAATTAATGGAAGCCCTAGCCACCATGTATGAAAAGTCCTCAGCATCCAACAAGGTTCATCTTATGAAACAGCTATTTAACATGAAGATGTCAGATGGTGGGAGCGTGGCTGAACATCTAAATGAGTTCAATACAGTCACGAGCCAGTTGGAATCCGTTGACATTGCTTTTGAGGATGAGGTCAGGGCATTATTGATCTTATCCAGTTTACCAGACAGTTGGGATGGTTTGGTGATTGCTGTGAGCAATTCTTCAGGATCGACAAAGCTGAAATTTGATGATGTGGCCGGTTAATTCTCAGCGAAGAATATAGAAGGAAGGCATCAGGAGTTTCAGGGGATTCAGAGAATGCTCTAAATGTTGAAGGAAGAGGAAGATCGCTGAACAAAGGAGGCAATAAACACGGGCGTTCTAAGTCGAGGAAGAAGTCTAATGGACTGAAAGACAAAGACGGGTGTTGGCATTGCGACAAGAAGGGGTACATGAAACGTGATTGCAGGGCACTCAAGAAACAAGAAGGAAGCTCTCAAGGCGGGAAGGATTCAGTGAATCTGTTTGAGGAGAGCGACACAGAGGCGTTGATCTTGTCTCTTGATGTGAGGAATGAGTCTTGGGTTATAGACTCGGGTGCTTCGTTTCATGCTACTTCATCTAAAGAAGTTCTGCGTGATTATGTGTCAGGTGACTTTGGGAGAGTCTACCTAGGTGATGATGAGCCGTGTAATATTGTTGGAAAGGGGGATGTTCATGTAAATCAGAAAGATGAAATGGTCTTGAAATTGAAGGATGTCAGACATGTACCGATTTTGAAATGTAATTTAATCTCAGTGGGACAGTTGGCCGATACCGGTTATGTGACGACATTCACCAGCGACTCCTGGAAGATCACAAAAGGTGCCTTGGTAATATCTCGAGGCAAAAAGGAAGGTACTTTGTATGTGACTTCAGGATCGTATAGTTCACTCGCAGTCGCATCAACTAGAGTGAATGGGTAGTTATGGCATCAGAGGCTAGGACATATGAGTGAGAAAGGGATGAAAGTGTTATTGTCAAAAGGGAAGCTACCAGGGCTAAAGTCTATTGACTTGGAATTCTGCGAGGACTACGTGTATGGCAAACAGAAGAGGGTAAGCTTCAAGAAGACGGGATGCGCTCCAAAGACACATCTGTTGGAGCTTGTACACACTGATGTGTGGGGACCGACACAGGTATTATCTCTTGGTGGCTTAAGTTATTTTATTACCTTTATTGATGATGCTAGTAGAAAACTGTGGGTCTACTTCTTAAAACATAAATCTGATGTATTTGATGTATTTAAGAAGTGGAAAGTTATGGTAGAAAATGAGACAGGTAAAACAGTAAAGTGTCTCAGATTTGATAATGGGGGAGAGTATTGTGATAAGAGGTTTGAGGAGTAATGTGCAGCAAATGGAATCAAACATCAGAAAATGATTCCAGGGACACCACAGAAGAATGGTGTGGCTGAGCGCATTAACTGGACCATCCTTGAGCGCGCCAGGAGCATGAGGTTACATGTAGGGTTGTCCAAGACCTTTTGGGTAGATGTTATGAATACTGCCGCATATCTCATCATTAGAAGTCCCTCAGCACCATTGGATGGTGGGCTACCAGAAGAAGCGTGGACTGGGAAGGAAGTAAACCTTGCACAACTTAGAGTGTTCGGTTGCACTTCATATGTTCACATTGATGCAGAGCATAAAAATAAGCTGGATGCGAAGTCCAGGAGGTGCACATTTATAGGCTATAGGCAGCATGATTTTGGCTATAGGTTCTGGGATGCAGAAAACAGGAAAATCATCAGAAGCAAGGATGTAGTCTTCAATGAAAAAGTGATGCATAAGGACAATGTGCATGAAAATAAGGCCGAGAAAAAGGAATTCGTAGAGTTGGAAGAGTTACCGGACATGGGTGTTATAGCGCCACAGGATGAGACAGAGCCGCATACACCGGTTGTGAGGAGGTCTACTCGGGTGAGGAGACCCACGGTCCGATACTCACCCTCCTTACATTATCTACTACTGAAGGATAATGGTGAGCCAGAGTGTTTTGAAGAGGCGTTACAGTCAGATATACGGGTTAAGTGGGAGCAGGCCATGGATGATGAGATGGACTCTATTGAGTCTAATCGTACATGTGAGCTAGTCACTCTACCTAAGGGTAAGAAAGCTCTTCATAACAAGTGGGTTTACAGACTGAAGGAGGAGCATGATGCTTCGAAATGGTACAAGGCCAGATTGATTGTGAAAGGGTTTCAACAAAAGGCAGGTATCGATTTCACTGAAATATCTTCACCGGTAGTGAAAATGTCTATGATTCGCATGGTCTTGAGTATAGTGGCTTCAGAGGACTTACATCGAGAACAACTAGATGTTAAGACAACCTTTCTTCATGGGGACCTTGAAGAAGAGATATATTTGCATCAACCGACAGGATACGTGGCACCAGGTAATGAGAACAAGGTGTGCAGACTGAAGAAGAGTCTATATGGCTTGAAGCAGGCCCCGAGGCAGTGGTATAAGAAGTTCGACAGTTTCATGTCGGGAAACGGTTTTAGGAGATGTCATGCAGACCACTGTTGTTACTTGAAGAAGTTTGATACGTCTTACATCATCCTTCTTCTGTACGTTGATGATATGCTTGTGACCGGTTCAAGCATGAAGGACATCTCAGATCTCAAAAGACAATTGTCTAGAGAATTTGCCATGAAGGATTTAGGAGTTGCAAAACAAATCCTAGGCATGAGGATAAATCGTGACAGGAAAAACAAGAAATTAGTTTTGTCACAGGCAGAGTACATAGCCAAGGTACTTGATCGATTCAATATGGGAGGTGCTAAGCCGGTTAGCACTCCATTAGCCAACCACTTCAAGCTATCTAAGGAGCAAGGTGTAAAGACGCAGGAGGAACAGGACTACATGGCTAAAGTCCCATACTTGTTAGCTATTGGGAGTCTCATGTATGCTATGGTGAGCACGAGGCTAGACATTGCTCAAGCAGTGGGAGTTGTTAGCAGGTTCATGAACAACCTCGAGAAGGAACATTGGGAAGCTGTGAAGTGGATCCTTGGGTACTTGGTAGGTACTAAGGACGTAGGGTTGTGTTGTAATGGATCGAAAATCAAGTTACAAGGCTACGTGGATTTAGATTTGGCAGGAGATATCGACAGCAAAAGAAGCACTAAAGGTTATGTTTTTACTCTGGGTAGTGCTGCAGTCAGTTGGGTCTCTCAGTTACAAAAGATAGTATCTATCAGTACGACAGAAGCAGAATATGTTGCGGCTACAGAAGCATGCAAGGAGATGGTGTGGATGCAAGGTTTTATGGAAGAGTTGGGTAAGAAGCAAGCAGATTGTAAGCTGTACAGTGACAGTCAGAGTGCAATACATTTGGCTAAGAATTTAGCCTTTCATTCAAGGACCAAGCATATTGCCATCAGATATCACTTCATACGTTCGTTACTAGAAGATGGATCGATTGTTCTGGAGAAGATTCATACAAGTGAGAATCCTCCGGATATGCTGACCAAGGCAGTCACAAGGGAGAAGCTGAAGCTCTGTTCAACTTTGATTGGTCTTTAGGCTTGAAGACGAGGAAGTGGTGCACTCCGGATGAAGAAGACAGGTTTATGGTGATGTGTCTCCAAGTGGGAGATTGTTGAGAAGTGGAGCCACATCTGGGGCCGCCCATGACCAGTCGAGGTTGTGCGGATTTCGTGTCGTAAGTCCTTTCACAACTGGGATGCGAAAGGAGTTTCGCGGATTTCATGTCGCAAGTCCTTTCGTAACTGGGATGCGAAAGGGAAGTTACCAAAACTATAAATTGGGGTCCCTAGGGTTATTCTAGGGTTAAGGAGAATATTGGAAAATATTTCTAAGGTGTGGGCAAGGGATTTTCTTCCAAGGGAGAGGTTAGTATATTGCCTTGTAATCTTCGTTCTTCATAGTGGAAGTTTGCATCCGTGGTTTTTTTTACCCTAGATTGGGGTTTTTCCACGTATATCTTGTCTTGTGGTTTGTTTTGGATTGCTTTGATCTGTTTGTAGTTTATATTTCTTCCTGTTTATCATTTGTGGGTGAGGCCTGAGATTGGATCTAGGCTCACTGCGTTGTTGGCGTGCTGTGCAACACCGTAATGACGACACAATCACCTCCAAAGGTAACACAACATCATGTTTATATGCAAGTCTGAATGGAGTCATCCCTGTGCTTATTCGAAACAAAGTGCAATAAGCCCAAAGAACTTCTGACAACTTAATATGGCATTGTTTGGCATTCATATCAATCATTTCCTATAAAATATTCTTGACGACCTTGTTATCAGCCTCGGCCTTGTCGTTGGACTGAGCATAGTAAGGTGATGAATTCAATAGTTTGATTTTTTTTAAAATTTTTTTATCAGCCATTGCTTTGACCCACTTGAATGAAAATGTTGCTCCTTGATCCAGAGTGATTGATTTAGGAATTCCAAACCGATGAATTATATGAGTTTTGATAAACTCAATAATTTCTTGAAAATTTGTTCCCAACATAGGTTTTGCTTCTATCCATTTGGTTAAGTGATCAGTCTCTACAATAATAAAACTATGCCCTTTAGACGAAGGAGGATAAATTTGTCCTATCAAATCAATGGCCCATCCTCGGAATGGATAAGGTTTGACAATAGGATGTGATTCGGTTGCGGGCACATGTTGTATCGGCCCATGTTTTTTTACATGCTTCATGCCGTTTAACATATTAGTTACAATCGGCTAATGTGCTCGGTCAGAAATACTCATATAATCAAAGTGTTTGCCTCATTTTTCTTCTTCCCAGGTGTGTTCCACAAATTCCTTCATGCACTTCCCTCATAGTCAACATAGATTATTTTTTGCTTAAACATCACAATAATACTCCATCGGCCCATTTTCAATATGGTTCCTTATCAATCAATACATAATTTACAGTTACCCTCTTAATATCTTGGCCGACCTTTGTATGTAGGGATCGAAGATATTCTATAATTGGTGCTCTCTAGTTATCATTGCTTATCTCCACCTGGCAAATTTCATCTATCGGTTCCCTCAGAAAAATCGAGTTTAATGACTTCTTTTGAACAATCATCTTTCTTCCTTCAAATCCATAGGCAATTTGAAGCCCCAATGTTAATTGTGTCATTTCCTTTGCATCAATATTATTTTCTCAAGTTATATGTTTTAACTTGATTTTATCGAATTTACTTAGCAATTGTATTGCCAAAAGATGATATGACTATAAAACAACACATATTAAATTAAACAAACGAATTAATTAGTTTATTACCAATAATAAATCTCCCATAACTAATATATCTTTTGCTCCTAAATTAGTCAACATCTCTAAAACGATTATCAAAGTTTTGTATTTGGCTTGATTATTGGTGCAATCAAACCCAAGATAGAATGCAAATTCTTATTTTCTACCAGATGGATCGATTAGGACAATTCATGCTTCTAATCCTTTGTCGGTCCAGTCTCTAGGGTGATCGATAAATCACATAAATCTAATTCTTTCAAATGAAGTCGACTTTATATGTCTGAAGGATGATCAGCTAAAAAATTTGCTATGGCCAACCCTTTTATAGCCCTTTGTGGCACCTATACTGAATCGAACTCAAATAATACGAGAACCCATTTGCCAATTTTGTCACATTAACTTATATTTTATTAAATCAGTTGCTATAATCACTTTGACTATTCCGGCCAATAAATAATGTCGTAATTTTGTAACCAATAAGTATAATAATAAAAATAACTTTCCTATGATGGAATATCGTCTCTCAGTATCTAACAATGTTCGATTAAGACAATAGAACATGCACTCTTTTTAGTCATCGTTGTCTTGTGCCAACAAAGCACTAACTGATTTTGCAGAAGACAGGACATACAACTTGAGTAGTGGACCCTTTACTAGTGACATCAACACTAGTAGCCCAAACAAATAATCTTTAATGTTATCAAAAGGCAACTGATGTTCTACCTCCCATATGAATTCATCTCCTTTTTTCAGCTTCAATAAAGGAGAAAATACATTAGTTTTCCCAGCATAGTTAGAAATAAATCATCGTAAAAAGTTAATCTTGCTAAGAAACCTTTATAACTTAGTTTTGTTTCCTGGTGATCGATCTTCTATTATTACTCACGCCTTATGCTAATCAAATTTTATTCCTGTTTAATATACTAGGAATTCAAGAAAAATTTTAACTGATACACTAAAAGCACATGTAAGAGGGTTCATCTTTAATTTATGAATTCCATTCTTTCAAAGGACTTTTGTAAGTGGTCAAAATGTTTAGTTAAATTGATCGATTTGACCACCACGTCATCGATATAGACTTCCATGATTCGGTTAATCATATCATGGAAAATGGCATTCATACCTCTTTGATAAGTAGCTCCTGCATTTTTTAACGTAAATGGTATTACGACTCAAAAAAACATATGTAAAGGACTAGGACTTTTGAAGGCTGTCTTTAGGACCTCCTCCACTACAATGTTTATTTGATTATATCATAAATGACCATGTATAAAGGATACCATTTGATGTCTAGCAGCCCGATCAATCAACTGATCGACCATAGGAATAAAATACTTATCCTTTGGTATGATGTCCACAACCCCAATTGTAAGGTCGCGATGTAGTAATAATTGTGGTAAGACCGAGGTTGAATCCACAGGGATTGAAACTTGTATGTTTATGAAATTAACTAGAAGTAGAACTACAAGAAGATGTGAAACTAATTCTGAAGTATTTGAGAGAATACTTGTGAATAGATTAATAAAAATTAAGAATTTAATGGTGGGAACTAGGGTGCTAAGGGTCCACTTGTAGTGATCAGAGAGCCCTCTTGCTTGATTCAAGTAACATAATTAGAATTAGAGTACTATCCTATCCAATTGGAAAATATATCAATAAAACCAAATTTAAACTTCCATTGACCTAATTCTCAATGAAGGAGAACTATGATAATTGGCAGGGATTCCATCACTAAACCATGCCTAGGAGACAATGGCAAACAACAGGATTTACCAATCCCATAATCTCAAAGCAGGAGAATTGTGAAGATTAAGAAAGATTCCATCACCCTACAATGCCCAAGGAATGATGGTGAACAATAAGACTTACTAATTCCACAATCTCAAATCAGGAAAAGAAGATACTCAAAGTTATTGTAGATCTACTGTAATTTGAGTCACAATAAACCATTAAAAACTGAAAGTATTCCTTAAATATCAAATTAGAATCCATAGAGTTCAACATTAACATGAATCAAAGCAATAGAAACATCCCATCATGCTACAAGCTTCACCCCTTAGCCCTAGCTAAGAGGTTTAGCCAACCATAGACATGATTGGACCAAAGTTTCTTAAGAAAAACACGAAAACAACTAAGGAAGAAGAAGAAAAACTCTTGACAACGGCTTCTCCACCCTTTTGCTCTACTCCTTAAACCTTAGAAGATGCCTAACAACATCCTAGGGATTCCTATTTATAGTTGTACAACTCCAACTTTCGCAACGAGTTGAAAAATTTTGGAAACCGATTTAAATTTACGCAGTCCACGCAAAATCTTCGTAACCCTCGACTAGTCGAGGACAACATTCGAATGGTCGGGGTTCACCTTCGACTAGTTGAAGATGATAGGAATTTAGAAGTTCATGTTGTTGGAGTTCAAGTGGAGGATTCTTTGACTAGTCGAGCAGAAGTCTCGATTAGTCGAAGTGAAGCTAGGACTAGTCGAGCAGGCATCAGGACTGGTCAAAGCTTAGTCGAGGATCACAAAAATTCACTTCAAAACTTTGATTCTCTTCATTCTTGACTTGGTTTTCTTGGATCTTTGGCATGTGAATTTATGAGACCCGTATCCTAGCCCGTACTATTCCATAGGGTTCTGCGGTCCTCCCGGTCAAATTCCGACAACCCTCAACTTGAAATTGGTATTTATGCTCAATCCTATGTCGCATCCAGTGATTCTTAGTCGGCTTGACTTGAAACTTGTGCCCTTGCGACCGTGCTGTCGCCACGGTTTCGACGTCGCGTATTACGCGCCGAGGCGATACCCGAGCAAGAGATGTGGGCCTGCGTTTAGTTCGAGGAAAATCGCAGCACATTTGCAAACCTAAGATAATCTTTCAAATTAATCACATTACATCCCATCAATCAAGTATATATCAAAGGTGTAACGCCCCAGATTTTTGCCAACTTGGAGTTAGATGTCCTTAGGCAAGGGGTCGATCCTAACCCCTTATTAACTTCTCAAACCTCAAATCCTTTAGAAATTAAACAAGAAGTAACTAAGTGTTAAACTAGATTAGCTACGAAATCCACTTGATCCACTTTAAATACGATCTGCAAGACCCAAAACTTGTAGAATCATTGACGCTAGGTTATCCTAAAATCTAGGATCAATCTCATTACCTAGTTGCTCTCGGGAGCACATTGAAACTCCGTATCGGATCTGGACCGCACGTCGAAAGTTTGAATAATATGAAGTTATATAATTAGGACCGCCTTGCTGGGCTTGACAACCATCTCGGAAATCAAATTCAGATAGTGTCCCGGGGCTATTCGCTTGAGCCCAGAGTGAAGTGTGTGAGAAAACATGGTTTTCTTTAGAAATTAAATCTAACTTAAGTAATCTGAGACTTGTAGCTTGCGGACCTGATATAAACAATCAGACCGTCAGAATCTGACCCAAATACACCCTCGGATCAGGAGAAATTTCATACACATGGCAGTGTACTTGTAATCTTGATCGAGTTCCGGTGACCATTGAACTAAAACTGGTCCGCCACGTGTGATCTGGGAACCCGACTGGAATAAAAACTTAACTCAACTTAGATCCATAGTCAGGGAGCTTAAGTCCGACCTTTGGCTCAAGGAGGGGGGGCTCCGGAAGAGCTCCAATGAGCTGAAACAGATGCCCTTTGGACATAACCTAAGTATACCTTATCCCTGGGCCTATTTCTGACAATTCTGGGCCTATATAAGGACCTTAAACCCTCTCTCATTCACTCCATACGAATTTGAGAAAACCCTAGGAGAGAGAAGAAAGTAAAGAGAGAGAAAGTGTGAGAGAAGTGGGAGGAGATTTCTGTTGCTCTATCTGGCTATTCTACGTGCCTATCTATCACTACCGTATCGCTTTTCCGACGATTCTGATTCCGTTTTCGGATAAGAAATCCTAACCCTAATCAGTTCTAGAGATTCAACTAGTGTAAGTGATGAACTAACTAACCTATTTCATGTCATAGGTTGCCGTTCTATCATTGATAAAGACTTGGTGTTCAACTGAGTCCGTTACTCGCTTCTATGGCATAAGGTGCAGACTTTAAATGTATAGGTTATGGTTTTCAAGGCTTTCAATGTCAGTTAATGATATATTACTGACGTGGATGCTATCGCACATTTACAAAGTGCTATCCGTTTCATTTTTCAGATATACGTTAACTATGTTGAATATACTGTATTCCTCGTATTTGTAGAAAATACCGTATACGTATGAAATTCGGATTTGTGCTTGCCATGATTAATTGCTGTCTATGTATGCTAGATGCATGTGTATCAACTTCTGGGTGAACGGATTAGCCTAATACATGTTTTATCAACATACGTTATGTATGTTATTATGTGTAACTTAAGTGTTTGTGAAAATGACTGGATGAGTATAGAATTTGAATTCGTGCTCGCCATGACTAACTGTCGTGAATATATGCTTGTTACTTGTGCGACAACTCCTTAGCGAAAGGACTTACCCTAAATCACATCACGACAAATATACGTTATATATGATACAATGTGTAGCCCAAGTGTTTGTGGAAATGAATGAATGAATATGAAACTTGGATTCATGCTTGCCATGACTATCCATCGTTGGTGCACGCGTGTTATAAATGGGGCAACTCCCTAGTGGAAGGATTTGGCCTAATACCTATGTGATCAACATACGTCATATATGTTGATGTAAGTAGTCTAAAGTACTTGCTGAAATGTCTGAATGAGTAAGTAGTTAGTAAATTGTAATGTATAAGTGTGTTGAGATATGATTCTTAACTCCTTTAACTATGTGTATGCTTTCCTCCATGTACCTTATATTATAGTGTTTGTTTATCTATGTAATGCATATGTATAAATCTATGTTTATGTTGTATTCCATAGAATGCAAGAACAAAGCCGTGATGGGTGATGGGGGAGTGGTGTAATGATTCTGTGCAAAAACCCTAACAGCCTTATAGTGGACAATATCGGACCTTTGACTGTATGATTTGAAATCCTGATCCATTACTGCTTTAACTATCTCCTAGGATATTTTGTTGTAATTGAATGTGATTGGGACTATTGTATAGTCCATACAATCGGTAACAGATCCTAGATTGGTGGATGATGCTGTTTTGCCACACAGGATGTGTTCGACGAATCCGATCCGTACTTCAGTTGTCGATAGTGGTTAGGCCACACGGAGTGCTTACGCACTTCATGTCGATTCACTTGATGTGCGCTCGTGCTAGTCGAGCTCGTCAAGTAACCCGATTGACCCGATGTATGTTCACCATGTTTGGACGCTACTGCTTGAACCTAAGGTACCAAACTCACTAGTGAAAACCCCGTTAATCTTGGTACCTCGATCCGCTAAGACTCATGAGCCAGACATGGTGGTATGGGACATCGTGGTCGAGCTGTCGGCCTACGCTGGAGCGACGAGCTTCCTCGTAGTGACTAGTGACCAACCCAGACTCGTGAGTCGAATATGGTGGTATGGGACACTATATTTGAGCCGTCGGCGTACACTGTTTTGATGACGAAGCCGTGATGGGTGATAGGGGAGTGGTGTAACGATTCCGTGCAACAGCCCTGACAGCCCTAGACGTGCCCTTTGTAGTGACCTTAAGCATACTCTAAACCTGCGGCGACAAGACTTTCCGTAGTAATCAGAGTATACACTAGGCCTGTACTGATTTGGCGACGAGCCCTTTGCAGCGACCTAGAACAACAACATTGTATGAGATTTACTGTGACTGACGACCCTAGAATGGATCATTGTTTGGGTATTGATATAAGAGAGGTACCTTAGTTTCCCAATCCTACTGTATGAAAAAGACTAATAAGAACTTGGTAATCATATACATGAACCGCATTATGCGTGCGTTCAGGCATAGCAGGTCAAGCACTGAGGCAGTGTTGTTCATGCGCGAACATGAGATGAAGTCGCTGAGGGAGCATAGGCGAGGGCATGCATCATACATTCATACCATTCTTGCATTAACAAAAGTACTTAGGGATGTGTGATTTACCGCTTTATCATTATTGCTTGACTGAATTGATAACATGTTAACCTCTGCTTTATTGTTCCACTGAGTAGATCACTCACTCCCATGTTACGGGATGATGTTGTACACACCAACCAGACCCAGTCTTAGTTTCAGATGATGGGGATGCTTGCGAGGCAGAGTCGGACTTCGAGGATGACAAGGAGACATTCTCCTACATGCAATTTTCGGGCGGCGTCATGTGAACCGTGTCCTGCTCGACGGGAAATTCTGGGATGTTGACTAGATGACATTACACGTTTTGAATATTTTGGAATTGTACCTGTAACTATTTAACCTGGTAACATTATCACACTCTAGAGACTCACCACAGTTTATATATTTTATATATCTATCACAGTCTTCCGCTTGCGTAATTTAACTGTCTCTGGAGTATGATATGTTGTTTTGGTCTAATCCCCTTCATGTTTCAATGCACTCATCATAATCATCATTATCTATGTTGCATAAGTGATGCGTTGGAACTCGGGAGCTGAGCTTTGCTCGACCCCCAATTTTCAGGGCGTTACATAAGGTCAAGTACATATCCCATCACTGCCTTACCAAATTAACCCCAAAGTCAAAGCAACTCATCCCTTACATGTCAAGTACACATCACACCCCATCTCTCTCTCTCTCTCTCTTACAACCTCTCTCTCTCTCTCATTCTCTAAGCAACCCAACTGTCCAAGCTCTTCATGAGAAGAGCTTGGTGTGACCCATCTTCTTACCCCCACATCTTTCATCCTAACCCTCCAAGCTTCATCATCCTCCGTCAAAGTCGAAGCCGAGGAGCTAGGGATTCTATCTAACCAAGAAGATCGAATGGTGGCGTTAGGTCGCAGCAGCATTGAGCTCGGAGTATGCAGCGTACTTCTGGAGCTTTGATTTCGACATATTTATTTCCCTTTTAGCATTGTATTTAAATTTTCATATTAATGGATATGTGATGATGATGTTGCCTTTGTGATTTGGGTATACTTGTGGTTATGCTTCTTATGAGATAAATGTTTGTTGGAAAATCCTCTTTGTAGGATCCTAGGATCGAAATCTGGCGTATGCGCGCTAGGAGCCGAGAATGGGGTACTACGGAGGTTATCGGCACTGGATTCGGCAATCGGGAATTTTGTGAGCCCAGTTTTCGAGTCTGGGGCGTGACAGATTTGTGAATCCTTGGTCTCATAAGATCCATCCTTAGTTTTGGTGATTCTTGAGCGTTAAATCCATGCTTTTAGAATCATTTTCAATCCAAGCTCTTCAATTCACATTACAACACAAACATTATTAAAATAGAACAATAAACATTATCATGTTCATAAAACCAAGTTATAAATGGGGGATAATATGCAATATTTGACCCTCAACACAATCCCCAACCATCTTTTTCCTAGTCCTGAGCGAAGTATGCGAAAAATGAACTTCAATGCGCAATGTTAAAACCTTTTTCAGAAAACAATATTTTATGTAATCAAGTATGAATGAGTAGACTCAAGATAAGAAAGTGAGATTTTGAAAACGTTGAGCCGAATCACATAAGCAATCAATCAAATAAGTTCTTTATCCATTAAGTCAGAGCATAGTTTGCATATCAAGTTTTTCATTGTGCTTAGTGAAAATCAACTTACTTCTCATAAAAATACTATCTTTTCATAATGTTAGCCATGCTCATCACTTCAAGATTGGTTGAAAGCTCAAGTACTGATTCTGAACTTATCCCCTTTTCTTTCTTTTTCTACTTTTTGATTTAGTATAGACAGTCATTTGTATTCATTCAGTCTTTTTAGTATTTTCTCTTTACTTTCAGATTTTTCATTCTTTTTCAAACTTTTTCAGTCTTTTCACCATCCATGACCTTTTTGTCGATCTCCTGTTTTCTTAACTAGTCATTTTCTTCTTTTAAGGTGGATAAAATTCTCCAGACTCGATTCTCAATATCTTTCAATGAACATCATACTAACAATCAGAAAATCTAATACTATTCATAAAAAGCAAATTGAACATGTCTTGTAATTTAAATTAACAGCTATTCAAACTTCCTCTTAATCAATTGAGTGTAAGAACTATAAGTGATAGGCTACTTAGTTGATCAAACTCTAACAATTCAAAATTTGATTTCTATCTTCATCATACTCAAAACACTCTTAAATACACAACTTATCACTTTCCTAATAGATAAACATTGAAATTTCAAAAAAATTTCTATAAATTTTGCTTAAAAATGAGAAAATATTGATTAGTTTACTTAATCTCCCTAATCTCCCATCCCCAACCTAAAATCTACATTGTCCTCAATGTAAAAGAAATAAGCATGATTTGCAAAAGAGACAACTCAATTGAAGGAGAAGTGATGGAAAGATAGTACTTGATGAAGGAATTTTGAGGCTTTTTCCAATGGATCTCAGCGTGAAGGTGGGTTATCACAAAACTAAACAATTGAAAGCAAACTATCCTAAATAGCAGAAAGCAGGGAAAAACTAATCAATCATGTCACAACGTTCTTCCTCCAGCCAGTATCTTGATAAATTCCTTAGTAGATTTCTCAACATGATAATCCAAAAGCCCCTTTTGCAATAGACTCGGATGCCCTGGAGCATGAATTTCCAGAGAAATTTATGGAGCTCAGCAAAAAATTATCGTTGAATCGACTGATGTATCCAAAGTATATATGATTCACCTGTGATAGAAAAAGTAGATAAAATTCAGAAAAATTCTCAACACATTCCGAAGTTTCAGACTTCAGTTTAATTTTTAGATCCTTCTCCTTTAATGGCAAACATTCAGGATCTGTAGAAGGAGGGGCTTTAGAATATGGGTTCTCTCGGTCAATAACAACGACCGAAGTATTGTTTTGCAAGGTATCCAATATTTTTGTTATCATATTATCACTTGGATCTTCAAAGTATGTCAAGCAATCTTCTAGAGAGCTGAGAGATTCAGTTGAGAGAGACTCATTCTCCACATTGAAATCTATAATGATATGCTCAAGGACTCCATCGTCTTTGAAAGTAGATGGAAGCATGCTCTCTTGCTCCTGTCCTGTACAAATAGATTGAGGGTCAATAGACAAAGCATTGATGTGAAGACTCTGTTCATTGATACTACTCAGACGAGGCATTGAATTGTCAAGAATTGATAGCTCAGATGGTGGTCTCAACCAGGTGGCCTCAAATTTCAAAGTCCTATCGATCAACTCGTCCATCTCCCTAACTATCTTATAATTTAAATCAGGGGAGTTGTCTAAACATGTCTCACAAGAGTTGGAAGGGTCGGTTGAAAAGAGTTCATCCTACACATTTAAATCAGACATGTCAGATGGGTGGATAGATCATTATGACTGACCACTTCCTGTACTTTTTAATTAATGACCTGAACCAAACTTGAGATCGATTCCAGACGAATTTAGGCTGTACATATATGATTCTCATCCGAATACTTATCATCTTCAAATTCGGTACAGTTCATAAGTGGGATGAGATCACTTTCCTCGCACTGTTTTTCTAGGTTAAGTTGAGGCTCGAATAAACTAGCCTCTTCTTCCTCATTGAAGCTAAGTGTGTCATGCTAGTGAAGTCTGTCAATATCATTATATTTAAAAACTAACAGTGTCTCTTGATCACTTCTTTGGACAGTCATCGAGATCGACTCTTCGGGAAATTGAACCGTATGCTCATTAACAAAATCCATCTCTTTATTCTTAATTTTAGTACTTTCCATAAGCGAGTTAGGATCACTTTCTTCGCATTGTGTTTCTGGATTGGGTTGAGGCTGGGATAACCTAGCCTCTCCTCCTCCATAAGGTGCGACTGAATTCTTCGAATTGAGGATTTGAGCAATTCAAATGATTGTGTGACATATTGGTTGAATTGTTCTTGAGCATTTATGTATTTCTGAATTAACTCTTCTTGGATTATTTTTGGTTTAATCTCATAAGTGGGGAATCCAAGGGAGTAGTCCTTAAAATCTATTGGTGGTTCATCTCTCCAATGTTATATTCCCACTGATCATAGTCGAACGGGTCATATGTGGGAGAGTTTGATGGTTATTGGTATACATTATCACCCATAATATAATCATGCATTGTTTTCTTCTTGCCTAATGGGTGATAATAGTTCTCAATCCAATAATCACAATGACCCCAATAATCACGTACCGTTCACTTAATTTGTAGAGTGTAGTTATTCTCCCGTATATGATCACGTAAAGACTTCTTAACCAGTGGAGCATTGGGTTTCGGTTGGTTCTCGATAATGTTTTCAGAAACATTTTGAGACATTCGTTGTTTCCTAACATAATAATCTAACACTTCTTCACGGACCTTCTCATTAACATATCTACATGCCCACTCTAGCCACTCTGGTTCGTTCATGGTGAAGCCTTAATTCTGATTCTAATTCTAAAGTTGGTTCCTAAAAAAAAAAAAATCTACAGAAATATGGAGAGCAAGTAGAGGGAAGAAGTTACCAAAAGAGAAGGACTAGAATTGAAAACCCTACAAAATCACAACAATCAAACTATTTTAATAATGTTAGAGAAGAAAGAAGGAGGAGAGAGAAAAAAAGATGAATCCTAAAAAACTAAATCCGAAAACTGAAAAATCCTGAAAAATCCTAAATTAGAAAATTTTAGAAAATAAGAAAAATCCTAACCTAAACCTAAAAAGAAAGAGGGAAATATAAATCTAGAAATAGAAAGAAGTTACCAAATTAGAAGTTTTTATGTTAGGATCCTACAAAAGAAAAAGGAAAGTGAATTAGTTTCTAAAAAGAAATAAGAAAGTTTATAAAAATAAGAATAAAAAGATGAGTTAGTTTCTAAAACTAGAAAGGAAAGTTTCTAAATTTAAAAAAAAAAAAAAAAAAACAACCTAGTTTTTAAAAACCGATTAGGAGAGTTCTAAACCTACAATTAGAAAGTAAGTTTCTAAAAATAAATCAGAAAAATCCTAACCTAAAAATAGAAAGTAAACAAATCCTAATATTAACCTAATACTAAACTAATTAATCTTAGAAAAATGCAACATTAGTCCCCAGCAACGGCACCAAAAACTTGTTCACAACCCCAAGTGTAGGGTCGCGATGTAGTAATAATCTCGGTGAGACCGAGGTCGAATCCAGAGGGACTAATCTCATGTGTTTTCTAAAAGCAACTAGAAATAGAACTAGAAGAAGATGTGAAACTAATTCTGAAGTATTTGAGAGAGTAATTATGAATAGAGTAATTAAAACTAAAAATTTAAAGGTGGGAACTGAGGTGCTAAGGATCCACTTGTATTGATCAGGGAGCCCTCTTGCTTGATTCAAGTAACACAATTAGAATTGGAGTCCTATCCTATTCAATTGGAAAATATATCAATTAAAGTAATTCTGAACTTCCATTGACCTAATTCTCAACGAAGGAGAACTATGATAATTGGCAGGGATTTCATCACTAAACCATGCCTAGGAGACAATGGTAAATAATAGGATTTACTAATCCCATAATTTCAAAGCAGGAGAATTGTGAAGATTAGGAAGGATTCCATCACCCTACCATGCCCAAGGGATGTTGGTGAACAACAGGACTTACTAATTTAACAATCTCAAATCAGGAAAAGAAGATACTCAAAACTATTGCAGATTTATTGTAATTTGAGTCGCAATAAACCATTAAAAACTGAAAGTATTCCTTAAATATCAAATTAGAATCCATGGAGTTCAATATAAACACTAATCAAAGTAATAGAAACATCCCATCATGCTACAAGCTTCACCTCTTAGCCTTAGCTAAGAGGTTTAGCCAACCATAGACATGATTGGACCAAAGTCTCTTAAGAAAAATATGAAAATAACTAAGGAAGAAGAAGAAAAACTCTTGGCGACGACTTCTCCACCCTTTTGCTCTACTCCTTAAACCCTAGAAGATGCCTAGGAACATCCTAAGGACTCTTATTTATAGTTGTGCAAATTCAACTTTCGCACTGAGTTGGAAAAATTCGGAAACCGCCTCAAATTTACCCAGTCTGCCCAAAATCTGCGTAACCCTCACTACCAAAAGACTGACCAAAGGCTACGGACTATTTTGGTTTTTGGCTACGGCTACAAACCATAGCTCATTTGGTACGTCTTAAAACCATAGATAAAACTCTCCAAATAGTAGCAAAAAGATATGTCCGCCAGACGTACGTACAAACTTGGATACATCATAAGGGTGGGTTCAAGGTCCATTAAAATGTGTGTACTCCATCTAATATGTCTATCAATTTTTTAAGAATATTTTAGGCGTGAACCCAAAAAATGAAGTAGATCGAAAGCTCAAGTGGACCACACGGTAGGAAAGAGTAGAGATTAATCCATTGATTAATGGTGTGGTTCAATTTGACCTTCAATTTGCCTAGATTTTGGGTTTATTTCCTGTAAAAAAATATTACAAAATTAATGGACGGAGTGGATATATCGATTGCATCAATAAGGACCCCACAAAGCCTTTGAAAAAGGCGTCCGTCCAGATCCCGTCAAGTGTGAGCCGTGGAGGGCCCATTACGGATAGTTCAATTGCTACGGTCATTTTAGATTTTAGCTATGGTTAAAAACCATAGCAAGACCGTAGCAGTTAAAAATGTGGAAAACCGCGTGCGCTTCCTTTTGTCTTTTCCCCCTTTTCCCTCCAATGACGAAATTCATTTCCCCCCTTTCACTCACCCCTATTCCCTCTCACACCCGTCTCTTTCTCTCCCCTTTCTCTCTCTCTTTCTCTCTCTCTCTCTCTCTCTCTCTCAATCTCCCGCGCACCTCTTCTTTATCTCTCTCAAGCTCAATCTCACGCCTCCCTTTTCTCTATCTCTCTCAATCTCCGCCACCCCTTATCTCTCTTTCTCTCTCTCTCTCTCTCAATCTCTCGCGCACCTCTTCTCTATCTCTCTCTCAAAGGGACAACTGGGTATACATAGAAGACCCACCTCCCTATTCTTCATGCTCGCTTGATACTGATTCTAATTCCATCAGAGACGATGACATTGCTCTACAGCTGCTTGAACTGAGGAGGCTGCTCCAGGTTTTGAGAGAGCGGCGAGCGAATGAGGTCTCCGCTGGTGGCGGAGGAAATAGAGAGCTGGGGAATGTTTTCTTGGTCGGGACGGGGCCTGGCGATCCCGAGCTACTGACTCTCAAGGCGTTGAGGGTGATTGAGAACGCTGATCTTTTGTTGTATATATGATCGGTTGGTCTCGAATGATGTGTTGGAGTTGTTGAGAGCAGATGCACGGCTTTTGTATGTGGGAAAGACCGCTGGGTACCATAGCCGAACGCAGGTAGGGTTTCAGCTGATTTGGTGCATTTCATTTTCTGTTGTGAATATTTGGGGTCTTCTAGTTTTTCTTTTATTGGATTTTAGAAATTTTTTTTTATTTTCCTGGGTGTTTTTTAGGTGCTTGACATAACGAAATGTATCCAAATGAAGGAGATTATAGAAGGAGACAGGTGTAACGCCCTGAAATTCGGAGGTCGAGTATGAACTCAACACCCGAGTTCCAACACATCACTTATACAACATACACAATGCTGGTTAAATGTTGTCTGAGTTAGCGCAATAAACATGAATGAGATTAAACCAAACAGTAATTCATACTCCAGTTCAATTGTATAAAAGCAAGCGGAAGACTGAAAGTTTATATTCAAGTATGTAAAATAACCAAAATTTTCTGAACACCAGAGTATGAGTACTAGCTGAGCACCAATATACATGTATTGTTTTTAAGTCAAAACCCAAAATACACTCCTCAAAAGAGGCCCCGAGAATCCCGCGATGCAGCCGGCCTAAGCGTAGCCGTCAGAGTACTGCATGAAGGAGAACTCCTCCTGGTCCTCATCAACGTCGGGCTCTGGCTCCTGAACCAAGGCGCCCTCTATACTTACGACAGAGTCTGGTTGGTGTGTACAACACCGTCCCGTAACGTGGGAGTGAGTAGCTAACTCAGTGGAACAATAAAGCATAAGTTAACATGTTATCAAATCAACCAAGCAGTAATGATAAAGCAGTACAAATCAAGCATTTCTAACTACTCTTGTTAAGTGCAAAATGACATGACATGATGCTGTATGCCCTTGCCAAACCACCCTCAAGCGACATCATCTTACGTTCGCGTATGCTAACTCCCTCAGTGCGCCACATCTACAAAGCACATGCGGTGCGATGATGCTCATGATTACCAAGTTTTTATTAGTCCATTTCAATCAGCAGTATTGGAAAACTAAGGTACGTCCCTTGTATCATTCCCAACATGATCCATTCTAGGGTCGTCAATCCCAGTTATTCTCATACGATATTATAGTTTGAGAAGCTTAGTGAAGGCATCGCAAAGGGCTCGTCACCCGTCAGCGCGGATACAGATCTCACCGTATGCGGCTCAATTGCTGGCCGTCAGCTCGAGTACAGGTCTCACCGTACTCGGTTCAATCACTAGCCGTCAGCTCAAGTACAGGTCTCACCGTACTCGGCTCAACTCACACTTTAGTTGCTGTGAAAGACTCGTGGCCAATCACAGACCCTTGGAGTGTACTCGATGATACCACGGAGGACTCGTCGCCCGTCAGCACGAGCACAGATCTCACCGTACTCGGCTCTCGCCGAAGTATCGACAGCTCGAATACAGTGTCCCATACCACCGTATTAGGCTCACGAGTTAGTTGCGCAATGGTCACTACGGGGAAGCACATGGCCCCAGCGTAGGCCGACAGCTCGACCACGGTGTCCCATACCACCATGCCCGGCTCATGCGACTTAGCGGATCTAGGTACCATGGTTTAACGGGGATCGCCACTGGTAAGTTTGGTACCCTAGGTTCAAGCAGTAGCGACGAAACAGGGTGAACACACAATAACACTCCGGTTTAGTTGGCGAGCCTGACTAGCTCGAGCGCACCACAAGTTGAGCGATATGGAGCGCAAAAGCACTCCGCGTGGCCAACCACTATCGCCAACCGAAGTACGACTCGGGTTCGCCGGACACGTCCTTTGTGGCGACATGAATCTTAGCCACAATCACAAGTCTGGTACCGAGTGTTTGGACTATATACATAGTCCCAAACCCAAACAGTTTTCATCGTTAGCATGTGAAGTAAAGCATGATAAACAAGCAACACAAGCATGTTAGTAGGCATGTTATAAAGCATGAAGTAAAACATGAAGTCAAGCATGTTGCAAAGCATGTCGTAAAGCATGTTGTAAGGCATGTGATAAAACACTATCCCCATAGGGATACAGTTGTGTGCGCATTACAATTGAGTGGTTGCGATGAACCACCGCATGGAGGGGATCCTACATGTCTCTAAGGGAGTCGGAAATCCCATATCAGCGCCTATCTAAGGCACTAGTACATACACATGTACATATACAAGCATTTACAACAACACTTAGAATACACTATTCCAACATACATGACGTATGTTAGCCAAGTTCGGGTTAGGGCTGTCCCTTCGCCACGAGAGTATTTTTCCCGTGTGTAGCGTAATCATACAGCAAATAATCATTACAATTACATTTCCAAAATCCGCACGTATGTGGAATTTCTGGAATACGCAATTTCCACATATATGACATTTACACATGAACATGTATTTTTGCGATCTCTTTCGCCAAACTAGCATTTTATCCACACATGATATAATCAAACATTAAATAAACATGTCAAACATTTTCTCAACAAAAATACGTATACGGTATTTCTACGTATATCAAGAGTATGTAAAATTCCATATTCTTTATCGCTAATCGAAACAGGAAACGGAAAGCACTTTGTACATGTGCATTTGCATGCAGATCATGAATCTATCATTATCTGACATTGAAGGCGTTGAAAACCGTAACTTATACACTTAAAGTCCTCACCTCAGCCCTTGGAATTCCAACGAATCAGCAAGAGTGTTGGAGCTTCCGTATACGGGAGTTTCCTAGCCTAAAGAGCGTATCCGATTAGCCTTTTCATAACCTACCACTAATCAAGCTCAAATCAGACCTAGGGTTAGGGTTTCTTACCTTCAAATGGGATGGACACCGCCGGGAAAACCCCTGGAATAGGGCGGTGTAGGCCGTGGGAGGAGTGGAAGCAGCAGGAGGAAGATCGGCTTCGATCTCCAAGACTTTCTCTCTCTTTTCTCTCTTTCTCTCTAAGGGTTTGCACCCAAATTCGTATGGCTGTGAGAGGGGCTGTTCTAAGCCCCTTTTATAGCCAAGAACATATCCAAAGTAGACTCAAGTTCAAGGGTGACTGCATATGTAGGCAGTTCGCCACTTTCCAAGCTCAAAAGGTATGTTCTGGTGGCCCTCTTTGAGCCAAACGTCAGACTTAAGCTCACCATCTACGGATCTACGTGGGATTACGTTTTCGACTCGATCGGATTCCCAGATCGCACGTGGCGGACCACTTTCAGTTCAACGGTCAGTGGGCCACTATCAGAAATTCTGAGTACATGTAAATGTTCCTGAAATTTTTCTTAATCTGGGGATGTAATTTGGTCAGATTCCGACGGTCAGGTTGCTTAATACTGACGCGCAACCAAAAGGTGCCAGATCACTATTCCAGATATTTTTATTTGGATGGGAATAGTGTTTTTCACACTCCCTCGCTCCGGATCGAAATAAATGGCCGTGGGACATCGGAATCGCCTGATTTTTGAGATGATTGTCAAGCCCAGTGGGGCGGTCCTGGTTCCTTAGCTTCGTGTTAATCGGACTCCCGATGTGTGATCTAGCCCTCATACAAAGTTTTGTTTCAGTCCCAAGAGCAGACGGGTAATGAGTTTGGCTCTAGACTTTAGGGTAACCTAGAGTCACCAATTCTGCAAGTTTCGGGTCTTGCAGATCGTATTTAAAGCGATCCCAACGGATTTCATGACTAACCGGGTTTAGTACTTAGTTAACTTTGTTAAATTTCTAAAGGATTTAATCCTATGTGATTTCTGGTCGAGGTGGTACTCGGCCCAATGTACGAAAATTTTCAGGTCGTTACAATCTACCCCCCTTAAACAAAAAATTTCGTCCTCGAAATTTATACCTTTTCGTAGTCCTCGAGAATCTGAGGATAGTTCTTTCTGACCTCGGCCTCAGTCTCCCAGGTAGCTTCCTCCTCAGAATGATGTGTCCAAAGCACCTTCACAAGTGGGATGACCTTGCTACGTAGTACCTGCTCCTTCCTATCAAGGATACGCGTCGGGCGCAGCTCGTACGTAGCATTCTCGCTCAACTGTACCTGCTCCCATCTGATGATATGCGTAGGATCAGGAACGTACTTCTTCAGCATAGAGACATGAAATACGTTGTGTACAGAAGCAAGCGGTGTAGGCAAGGCGAGACGATACGCCACATCACTCACTCGATCCAGTATCTGAAATGGACCTATAAACCTCGGTGTGAGCTTCCCCTTCTTTCCGAACCGAAGGACTCCCTTCATAGGGGAAACTCGAAGGAACACATGATCCCCGACCTCGAACTCCAGCGGCCGCCGCCTCGTATCGGCGTAACTCTTCTATCTGCTCTGCGCTGTGAGTAATCGACGCCTGATGATATCAATCTTCTCTGTAGTTGTCTGGACCAACTCCGGGCCAATCAGGCTGCGCTCGCCAACCTCTGCCCAACAGTGCGGTGCCCTACAAGGTCGACCATATAAAGCCTCATATGGCGTCATGCCAATAGTCGCCTGGAAGCTGTTGTTGTAGGCGAACTCTGCGTACGGAAGACAGTCATCCCAGCTGTCCTTGAAGTCCAACACACATGCTCGCAACATATCCTCCAGAATCTGATTTACCCGCTCTGTCTGCCCATCAGTCTGAGGATGAAACGCTGTACTGAACTTCAACTTCACACCCATCGCCTCCTGGATACGAGTCCAGAAGATGGATGTGAACCGCGTGTCTCTGTCCGACACGATCTCTAAGGGAACTCCATGCAGACGGACGATCTCTCTGATGTACAGTCTAGCCAGCTCGTCTGCAGAGTTCGTAACTCTGATAGGGAGGAAATGGGCCGATTTGGTCAACCGGTCCACAATCACCCAAATAGAATCGTGTCCCTTCCTCGTCTTCGGCAGCCCTGATATGAAGTCCATGGAGATGAAGTCCCACTTCCACTCCGCTATAGGCATGGGCTGAAGTAGTCCAGGAGGTCGGCGATGTTCTGCCTTGACCTGATGACACGTCAGACATCGAGACACGTACTCAGCAATGTGGGCCTTCATGTTATCCCACCAGTAAGTCCGTCTCATATCCTGGTACATCTTCGTGCTACCAGGATGCATCGCAAGCTTCGAGTTATGGGCAGACTCGAGAAGCTCGCGTCTCAAGTCAGCCACATCAGGAACACATAGGCGGCCACGGAATCGTAAACCCCCATCAGAACCAACTCTCCACTCGGAGTCCACGGCGTCGCTAGCCTGCTCTCGAAGCTCAGACAGCCGTAAATCGCCCTCTTGGGCCGCAACAATCCTGTCGTCAATAAGTGGCCGCACCCGAACGTGCGCAACACACTCAAAAGGCTCCTCGACAGTGAGTCTCTGCTCGAAGTCGTGCACAAACTCATCATGTCCCACTCCGCTATCATCAGCGGTGCCGCAAATGCAATCGCCTTCTTGCTGCTCAACGCGTCTGCCACAAGGTTCGCCTTGCCAGGATGGTAGGAAACCTCGAACTTGAAGTCCTTCAAGGTCTCCATCCATCGGCGTTGTCTCATATTCAAATCCCGCTGTGTGAATATGTACTTAAGGCTCTTGTGGTCGCAGAAAAGCTCGAACTCCTCACCGTAGAGGTAATGTCTCCAGAGCTTCAATGCAAAGATGACAACTGCCAACTCCAGGTCATGTGTAGGGTAATTCTCCTCGTGCTTCCTTAATTGTCTCGAGGCATACGAAATCACCCTATCCTTCTGCATCAGCACACAACCCAAACCAACGCGAGACGCGTCAGTGTATACTGTATACTTCACCCCTTGCTCTGGCAATACTAGCACAGGGTCGGACGTCAACTTGTCCTTCAGCTCCTTAAAAGCTGCCTCCGCCTTCTCATTCCAGGCGAACTTCAGGTCCTTCCGAGTCAACTGCGACAATGGCCTGGCGATCTTCGAGAAGTCTCGAATGAAATTCCTGTAATACCCAGCCAGACCAAGGAAACTCCTCACCTCAGTAACCGACTCAGGCTGCTGCCAATCCTGAACCGCGGCTACCTTAGCAAGGTCCACTGCTATCCCATCCTTGGACACAACATGTCCTAGGAACTTGACTTCCTCCTGCCAGAAGTCGCACTTCTTGTATTGCGCAAACAACTGGTTCTTCTCTAACGTACCCAACACTGCTCGCAGGTGCTCCTCGTGCTCCTCTCGACTCGTGGAGTATATCAAGATGTCATCGATAAAGACGATGACGAATCGGTAAAGGAAGGGCCGAAATACCCGGTTCATCAGATCCATGAACACGGCTGGTGCGTTCGTCAGACCGAACGACATCACCAAGAACTCATAGTGCCCGAAGCACGTCCTGAAGGCTGTCTTCTGCACGTCCTCCTCTCTCACGCGCAACTGATGGTATCCTGACTGAAGGTCAATCTTCGAGAAATACTTCGCCCCCCTCAACTGATCAAACAGATCATCTATCCTGAGCAGAGGATACTTGTTCTTCACTGTGACCTGGTTCAGCCTACGGTAATCAATACACAACCGTAGCGACCCGTCCTTCTTCTTCACGAACAACACAGGTGCTCCCTAAGGAGACACACTAGGTCGAATAAAGCCTTTCTCTACAAGTTCGTCAATCTGTTTCTGCAGCTCCTCCATCTCGCATGGAGGCATACGATAGGTCGGCAACGAGATGGGCATCGCACCAGGCGTAAGGTCAATCGTAAAATCAATCTCGCGCCGAGGAGGTAAACCAGGGATAGTCTTAAAGACTCCAACAAACTCCCTAACCACTGGCGTACCCTCCAGTGTCGGACCATCAATCGGCACAAGTAAAGCAGCATAACAATCAACTCGACAGGGCCAACTGACCTGCACCGGGAACGTGAAAGCTGTGCCGTCAGGTCCATAGGCGGTCACGATCCGAGTATCACAATCTATCTCCGCCCTCATCTTGGCGAGCCAATCCATGCCAAGTATAACGTCGTAGTGCCATAGCGGAGCAACAATGAGGTCGACGAGCTCTATGCTGCTACCCAAAACTATCGCGCAACCCTCACATAGTCGTGTGACATCCGAGAAGGTCCCGGTGGCCGTAGTGAGTCTCGTTCCCTTAGTGGGAACAGTATGCAAAGATAGGCGTTTCACCGCCCCATATGAAATGATAGAGATAGTGGATCCAGTGTCCACCAGTAGAGAAACGGGAGTACCATGGATATGAGCCGTACCCTCGAAAGCCGTCGGTGCCGATATCGATGTCTCTGGTGCCTCAGCAACAAGGGTATGTACACGAGCCTGCTGCTGGCGGTTCGGCTGAGGAGCCAGGGGTCGCTGTGGCGGCCTGAAGAACGGCACAGGAGGTCGAAATGAAGGATGTGCAGGAGCGGTCTGTAGCGGCGGGGCTGAAATGGCCTGTGGATAAGGGCGACCCAATCTTTGCGGTGGCGCAAATCCGCTAGCCCTCATGCGCGAGAAGCAGATCTCGGCAGGGTGTCCTGGTTTCCCGCAAAACGTGCAGGTCACCAACGGGCGTCTCATGGGAATCACTGGCGCTGCGGCCCTGGGGGGAGAATCAGCTCGAGGCCTCTTGCCTAAGATAGGCCTGCTCTGTGTATCCTGTCGCGGTCTCGCAACCATAGTACCGCATGATCGGGCCAGACGGTCCACATCCTGCTCGGCCGTCATAGACATGTGGACCAGCGCTGCATAAGTAGGGATAGTGTGGCAGCATAGCTTCGACCGTATGTTAGGTCGCAAGCCTCCAGTAAATCGTCGCATCCTCATCTGCTCATTGACGAGGATGGTCGGGACAAAACGGCCCAATTCAGTAAACCGGTGCTCATACTCCGTCACCGTCATGCCTCCCTGCCTGAGGCGCAGAAACTCATCCTCCCGCTCGTGTCGATATGTCTGCGGGTAATACTTCTCGTGGAACCGAGACTCGAAAGCCTCCCAGGTCCACACGAAATCCACTGCGACCGTGCGCAGCACACTGTCCCACCACAAGCTGGCCTCCCTCTCAAACATAAAGGTAGCCAACTCAACCTGCTCTGCCTCAGAGCAATGTAACATCCGTAGCATCTTGGAGATGCGGTCCAGCCAAAACTCTGCCTCCTCGGGTCTGTGAGAACCCGCAAATGAAGGAGGCCTCAAGCGCTGAAATCGCTCAAGTAGACCTCGCGTACCGACATCTCCAGTAGGAGGTGCAACGGGTGTAGGCAGAGGCGCATCCTCAAACTGAGCAGGAGGCTCAGAATACTCCTCAGGATGCGCAGACGTAGTAGGTGGAGCCGCACCACCACCGTGGGACAAGGCCTCAGCAATAGTGGCCATCAGATCCTGATGCTGCTGCTGCTGCATCTACTGCTGCTGCTGCTGCATCTGCTGCTGCTGCTGCATCTGCTGCTGATGCATCATCATCATCAGCTGCTCAAATCTATCAGGCCGTGGAGCAGCCTGGGAATCATGCTGTGCAGCAGACGACGGCCGATACTGCTCTCGGACCGGGGGCGTGTAAGGTGGTTGTCCACCACTAGGACCAGTAGAAGGCTGATCAGATCCCAATCCACGGTCCGTAGGACTGCCACTACCAGAAGGAGTCTGGTCCATAGAGCCGGTCAAACGAATATGTGCCATGCTCCGCGTATACTGTCGCGGCATGCCCTATACAACATAGGGTAGATCATTTGTGAGATATAGCACAATACACATCATAAAGCACTTAAGCATTCCACACGTCATTAATACAAAGAGGCTACATGCTTTTCATTTTCTCAAAATTGTCATAATACATGGACTACAGAGTTACATGAATCACGACAGAAAGCCACATAATAGCCAATACATTCACTACATGGAAACACCCAAAACATGCTACAACCTACTACATCAACAACATGAAAACATAAACCGCCTATCGCGGTAACCAACACAAACAACAACACACAACACGTGGATGACTAAGCATCCGAAGTAGGCGGTGGAGGAGGAGCATTCTTATCCTGCGCACAGCACAGGATGGCCTTCAACGTACGGGACACCTTCTTGAAACTTCTCTTTATATAGGCGTCAGTCTCTTCAAGCTTGGCTCGAACTTGACCAATTTCTTGCTGCAGGGCGGCTTGCCCTTCCTCAAGACGGGCAAATCGCGCATCAAAAGCATCCCGATCTACACCATGCTCCTGAGCCATAGGGGGTGAACTCTCCTCGGTGTCCTGAGCCTCAGGTTCTTCTTCCTGTATGTCATCACCGCCCTCCTCATCACTCTCCTCGCCGGCACTATCCGACTCATCTCCAGATTCATCGAGTCGGGCTTGCCGCTGTTGAGGGCCGATCTTCATATTCCTGAGTGTCGCTTCACTTATGATTCGGACAGGTACAAGATCCTCCATATTTAACCTGTAGCCTACATCACGAGCCATCCTGCAGATCAGACGACCAAATGGGAGCGAAAGATCGTTCCTGGTAGAACGAACAACATGCACTATCTGAGATAGGATGAACGTGGGCAGGCATATGTCGTCCCCATGTCCCATCTTGTACAAGAAGTCTACCATCAACCGAGTACATTCCGTGCGGTTACCCAACCGTGGGTACACATTGTAGGTGAAAATGTGATGAAGTAAACGGAAGTCCTCGGCCATTTTTATCGCCGCAATGCATTTTCCTCTCCTCCAAGTAACCCGGCGACCACAGAGATATCGCGTGCGGCGATCCCTTTCCCGCGCACTTCTGGAGAAGCTATCACTGGGGTGTACTTGACCACGCGGTAGCTTCGTGATCCAAGCTTCTTCCTCCACTGTAATCGTGCGTCTAATGCCCCTCACAGATACAGTAAACTGAAGAGGCTCAACAGATGCATCCACGATGTGAGCATAGAAGGCGCGAACCGTGTTCTCACATGCAGGCGACTCGCCATCAAACATAGAATTCCAACCGATGTCCACCAGGCGGTCCATCATTGGGTGTAGCCCGAACATCCTTTCATCCACATGAGCTTCAAACACAACTTTGCGGCCCGCGAAGCGCCCATATTCCACGCCTATCGGGTAAGCATTTCTGACAGGATGGTCAGGATCCAGGTCCCGCTTTGACCTAAACTCCCGCACGGTGCTTGGGCCGGCCCCAACATCGGATTTTCTTCGGGAATGGGCTGGCCTACTTGGGCCGGCATCATCAGCCGCGGTTTTCCTCTTTCCCATGAGAGATAGGATGGAGGAAAAAGAGAAAATGGTGGCCACCACACCAAGGAGGGCCATGGAAAATTGGCAAAATGGGGGAACAAGGGGCTGATCTCTTTGCTCCACCACAAATAACAATCCAATGGGTGTGGAAGGAGCCTAAGATGTAGAAAATGAAGAAGAAACAAGAAGGAAGTGGAATGGGTTAGTAGTTTACCCGATTTTGAGCTCCAAGGAGGGGTATGAGAGCTCCAACTTGAGAAAATGGGGAAAGGAAGAAGCTAGGGCTGTTGTGGAAGGTTGGGGTGTGTGAGATATGGAAGAAGATGGAGGATTTGGAGGTTTGGAGGGATGGGTTTTTAGAGAAAATCGAAAATGGGGTGGAGGTGCTTGAAAAGGGATGAAATGATGGAAAGGGGTGCTCCAGCCCCATTTATCCCAATCAAATGCAAAAACCGCACGTGCCATGGTGTTAAGGGGGTTGGGCCGACCAACCCCACACTTGAAAACTCGCCGGAAAAGCATCCCAGCCGCGGCCCTCCGCCCGAGCCGCGGCGCTGCCGCGGCCGGACTTGGCCGGAGCCACGCTGCCGCGGTCTGGTCCATCTTGGCACGTGCCCAGGGTGCCAAATGCACCCTGGTTTGGTCTAAATACTTAATAGGTTAACGTGGGGGGCCCACGGACTCCGTTCGGCTCCAGAACGGTCAGTTTCTAGGAAATTCTGAACGAATCTGATTTTTCCTGATTTTTAACGCATAATTTTTGGTGGATTGTGATCTTGACACGTCAATAGACGATCACGGGGTGATTTGGAGTTCGTGTGTGCAGTCAGGATCGAGTACAAACTCGATCAACGCGTCCGTTTCTAATGAATTTCACCGAACGGTGAAGTCGGGGGACCCTAGGACTGTTTCTAAAATTTTGCGCACCCTCCTAAGTATAATGTGTCAGCGTACGTAGTGGGGACATAACTCAGGTCCGGTTTTAATCAAAATCATGCTCTGATACCAACTTGTAACGCCCTGAAATTTGGGGGTCGAGTATGAACTCAACACCCGAGTTCCAACGCATCACTTATGCAACATACACAATGCTGGTTAAATGTTGTCTGAGTTAGCGTAATAAACATGAATGAGATTAAACCAAACAGTAATTCATACTCCAGTTCAATTGTATAAAAGCAAGCGGAAGACTGAAAGTTTATATTCAAGTATGTAAAATAACCAAAATTTTCTGAACACCAGAGTATGAGTACTAGCTGAGCACCAATATACATGTATTGTTTTTAAGTCAAAACCCAAAATACACTCCTCAAAAGAGGCCCCGAGAATCCCGCGATGCAGCCGGCCTAAGCGTAGCCGTCAGAGTACTGCATGAAGGAGAACTCCTCCTGGTCCTCATCAACGTCGGGCTCTGGCTCCTGAACCAAGGCGCCCTCTATACCTGCGACAGAGTCTGGTTGGTGTGTACAACACCGTCCCGTAACGTGGGAGTGAGTAGCTAACTCAGTGGAACAATAAAGCATAAGTTAACATGTTATCAAATCAACCAAGCAGTAATGATAAAGCAGTACAAATCAAGCATTTCTAACTACTCTTGTTAAGTGCAAAATGACATGACATGATGCTGTATGCCCTTGCCAAACCACCCTCAAGCGACATCATCTTACGTTCGCGTATGCTAACTCCCTCAGTGCGCCACATCTACAAAGCACATGCGGTGCGATGATGCTCATGATTACCAAGTTTTTATTAGTCCATTTCAATCAGCAGTATTGGAAAACTAAGGTACGTCCCTTGTATCATTCCCAACATGATCCATTCTAGGGTCGTCAATCCCAGTTATTCTCATACGATATTATAGTTTGAGAAGCTTAGTGAAGGCATCGCAAAGGGCTCGTCACCCGTCAGCGCGGATACAGATCTCACCGTATGCGGCTCAATTGCTGGCCGTTAGCTCGAGTACAGGTCTCACCGTACTCGGCTCAATCACTAGCCGTCAGCTCAAGTACAGGTCTCACCGTACTCGGCTCAACTTACACTCTAGTTGCTGTGAAAGACTCGTGGCCAATCACAGACCCTTGGAGTGTACTCGATGATACCACGGAGGACTCGTCGCCCGTCAGCACGAGCACAGATCTCACCGTACTCGGCTCTCGCTGAAGTATCGACAGCTCGAATACAGTGTCCCATACCACCGTATTCGGCTCACGAGTTAGTTGCGCAATGGTCACTACGGGGAGGCACATGGCCCCAGCGTAGGCCGACAGCTCGACCACGGTGTCCCATACCACCATGCCCGGCTCATGCGACTTAGCGGATCTAGGTACTATGGTTTAACGGGGATCGCCACTGGTAAGTTTGGTACCCTAGGTTCAAGCAGTAGCGACCAAACAGGGTGAACACACAATAACACTCCGGTTTAGTTGGCGAGCCTGACTAGCTCAAGCGCACCACAAGTTGAGCGATATGGAGCGCAAAAGCACTCCGCGTGGCCAACCACTATCGCCAACCGAAGTACGACTCGGGTTCGCCGGACACGTCCTTTGTGGCGGCATGAATCTCAGCCACAATCACAAGTCTGGTACCGAGTGTTTGGACTATATACATAGTCCCAAACCCAAACAGTTTTCATCGTTAGCATGTGAAGTAAAGCATGATAAACAAGCAACACAAGCATGTTAGTAGGCATGTTATAAAGCATGAAGTAAAACATGAAGTCAAGCATGTTGCAAAGCATGTCGTAAAGCATGTTGTAAGGCATGTGATAAAACACTATCCCCATAGGGAACAGTTGTGTGCGCATTACAATTGAGTGGTTGCGATGAACCACCACATGGAGGGGATCCTACATGTCTCTAAGGGAGTCGGAAATCCCATATCAGCGCCTATCTAAGGCACTAGTACATACACATGTACATATACAAGCATTTACAACAACACTTAGAATACACTATTCCAACATACATGACGTATGTTAGCCAAGTTCGGGTTAGGGCTGTCCCTTCGCCACGAGAGTATTTTTCCCGTGTATAGCGTAATCATACAGCAAATAATCATTACAATTATATTTCCAAAATCCGCACGTATGCGGAATTTCTGGAATACGCAATTTCCACATATATGACATTTACACATGAACATGTATTTTTGCGATCTCTTTCGCCAAACTAGCATTTTATCCACACATGATATAATCAAACATTAAATAAACATGTCAAACATTTTCTCAACAAAAATACATATACGGTATTTCTACGTATATCAAGAGTATGTAAAATTCCATATTCTTTATCGCTAATCGAAACAGGAAACGGAAAGCACTTTGTACATGTGCATTTGCATGCAGATCATGAATCTATCATTATCTGACATTGAAAGTGTTGAAAACCGTAACTTATACACTTAAAGTCCTCACCTCAGCCCTTGGAATTCCAACGAATCAGCAAGAGTGTTGGAGCTTCCGTATACGGGAGTTTCCTAGCCTAAAGAGCGTATCCGATTAGCCTTTTCATAACCTACCACTAATCAAGCTCAAATCAGACCTAGGGTTAGGGTTTCCTACCTTCAAATGGGATGGACACCGCCGGGAAAACCCCTGGAATAGGGCGGTGTAGGCCGTGGGAGGAGTGGAAGCAGCAGGAGGAAGATCGGCTTCGATCTCCAAGACTTTCTCTCTCTTTTCTCTCTTTCTCTCTAAGGGTTTGCACCCAAATTCGTATGGCTGTGAGAGGGGCTGTTCTAAGCCCCTTTTATAGCCAAGAACATGTCCAAAATAGACTCAGGTTCAAGGGTGGCTGCATATGTAGGCAGTTCGCCACTTTCCAAGCTCAAAAGGTATGTTCTGGTGGCCCTCTTTGAGCCAAACGTCAGACTTAAGCTCCCCATCTACGGATCTACGTGGGATTACGTTTTCGACTAGATCGGATTCCCAGATCGCACGTGGCAGACTACTTTCAGTTCAACGGTCAGTGGGCCACGATCAGAAATTCTGAGTACATGTAAATGTTCCTGAAAATTTTCTTAATCCGAGGGTGTAATTTGGTCTGATTCCGATGGTCAGGTTGCTTAATACTGACGTGCAACCAAAAGGTGTCAGATCACTATTCCAGATATTTTTATTTGGATGGGAATAGTGTTTTTCACACTCCCTCGCTCCGGATCGAAATAAATGGCCGTGGGACATCGGAATCGCCTGATTTTTGAGATGATTGTCAAGCCCAGTGGGGCGGTCCTGGTTCCTTAGCTTCTTGTTAATCGGACTCCCGATGTGCGATCTAGCCCTCATACGAAGTTTTGTTTCAGTCCCGAGAGCAGACGGGTAATGAGTTTGGCTCTAGACTTTAGGGTAACCTAGAGTCACCAATTCTGCAAGTTTTGGGTCTTGCAGATCATATTTAAAGCGATCCCAACGGATTTCATGACTAACCGGGTTTAGTACTTAGTTAACTTTGTTAAATTTCTAAAGGATTTAATCCTATGTGATTTCTGGTCGAGGTGGTACTTGGCCCAATGTACGGAAATTTTCAGGTCGTTACAACAGGCTGCCCCATAATTCATTCCCAAAATTACACTTCATACAATTGGATCGCTTACCAGAATTAGAAAGCATTTGTAGCCAGCGATTTATGTTTATATCTTTGGAAGAGATGGAAGTAATTTCCTATCCAAAGTTGAATAAGCTCCCCCTCTTCTGCTCAAGCATCCATGAAATAAAAGGAAAAATAGAAGGCAAGAGAGAATGGTGGGAAGGATTAGAGTGGGAAGACGAGAACGCCAGGTCCCTCTGCTCCACAATTTACAAAGAAGCTTCCTCAGAAATAGAAGAGGTGAAGTAGATTTCTTTCATTAGCTCATGTTTTACATTGTGACGAATATCGACAGTATTTTTAAAATATCACGATACTTTCTTGGGAAATTGATAATGTGCTATTATTATGATCATAATGGTGTGGGATTTTCAAAATCTTAGACTATTTTAATTTTTTCAGCTTAAATAGCAAAATTTATTACTATAAAGGAATTTCATTTATGATTTCATTGAGGCTGGTATAATTACAATTCTAATGATTTATTATTTTATAGTAACTATTTTTAATATTTTACTTTCAGGAAACATTTTTCTGAATAACACTATGAGAACATCATTAATATTTTACTTTGGAAGAGATCCATGTACGTTCGTGTGGTATGTTGCAAAACTCCCTCTCTTCAGCTCAAGCATCCATGAAATAAAAGGAGAAATAGAAGACAATGGAGAATGGTGGGAAGGATTAGAGTGGGAAGACAAGAAGGCCAAGTTCCTCTACACCAGAATTTACAAGGCTCGCTGATTTGCAAATGAAGAAGTTTCCTCTCTCCTTGACATAGAAAAAATGTTACGTAGATTTCTTTCGTTATCTCAGGTTTTACTTTACGACTAATATTTTTTTTCTTTTTTAAAGCAATTCTGTCCTCTCAATCACATAAACTTCTCAGAAGAGATCTGAGCCGTTTACTTTGATTGAGCCCCGCCAATATCACCCTAGGCTCTGGTTGGTGTTTCTTATCTTCACACATCTAACTAATCATCGACCGTGTAAGCCTGACTGTGATGTTGGTCAGGTTCAATCACATGAATTACTCAGATAAAATCTGAGCCGTTTACAATATCATCGTGGCCTTTGGTTGGTATTTCTTATCTTCACACATTTAACTAATCGAAACCCATGTAAATAGAATAAATATGAAATCTAATTGCAAGGACAATGGAGAACTCCCTAACTAAAATTTCTTATTTTAGGCACTTGTTGTCCTCATGCATGATATGGGTCCAAACTGGGAGCTGATAAGTGATGCTATCAACAGTACCCTACAGTTCAAGGTGAAGTTGTATTTGGATCTTTTTCTTTGGTTATACTACGAGCACAGTAACTTATAGTGATCTAAGGGAGCTGGAGCATTTTCTAAGTATGGAGCACAGTAATTTCATATTATTTACAATTTCTGGAATATGAATGACAACATATATCCTGTGATCTCAAGGAGTTGGGGCAGAAGTTCATCCCTGAGGTGATTGGAAAGGAGATCGAGAAGGCGACATCCAGAATCTATCCTTTACAGAATGTCTTCATTCGAAAAGTCAAGATCCTTAAGGCCCCAAAATTTGATCTTGGCAAGCTGATGGAGGTTCATGGTGACTACTCGGAAGATGTCGGAGTGAAGTTGGAGAGGCCAGCAAATGAACCAATTGCAGAGGTGGAAGCTGAAGTTGTTGGCGCTTAAGGTTTAGTGTTTTCATTTTCATTTTTGAAAAGGCCAAGCTATATGTCCTAGAGGGGGGGAGGGGTGAATAGGACTATGCCAAATTAAAATAAAATCAGCGGAATAAAATTAATCAATAGCCTTACAATTATAAATCAATTCACAATGCTGAAATCAAATCACCTTAATAAATAAGTATTGAGAGATTGATACAAATTCAGTTCTAAGGACAACCTTACACCATAATAAACAAGGGCTTATGGTAGGACAACCTTATTTCTAGAACATCTTTTGGATCAAAAACTCAATTTTAATAGAAATAAATGAATAACAGAGAATTGAAATTAAGTGCAAAAATATAGATCTAATTTATTACAACAATCCTCACACTTGCTTGAAATGTAAATTGTTACACCATTCACATCCACATGTACATTCCACACAATTGAATGATAAAAGATATGAAAATTAAGCAAGCATTCAATCCACAAGACAAGGAGTTATAGTGGTTCGCCTGTGTGTACACCAACTGTTCTTCAGCAGCCACAGAATGCTACTCCACTCCTAATATCCTCACACAGGGGATATTAGCGTTCACTATCAAATAGGTTTTCACAGGTTCACCCAAAACCTTTACAATTGTGTCTTTTTAACTTGGGCTTACTCAATTCAAAAACCCACACTTCTGAGTTTTCTGGCTCTCCTCAGATAACCACACAAATTGAGATTTTTCTGGCGAATCCCAAACAAAAACCAAAATGGAATGGAATTTACAGAATTGTAAAATACCTGGATTTCTCCTCTTGTAGCTGCCCGGAAGAACCAATTGGAGTAGACGTTCGAATATAGAAATTTAATGCCCACTACTCACTTTAATATGGTTCTAAGTTCTAATTGATTTTAGATTTAAACCAGTTGGGCGTAGCTATATTTGATTTTGATTCTAAGAAGAAGGAATAAGTCAATTCCTCTTTTCAAATCAGATTGGAATACAGAAACAAAATCAAATTAAATAAGCTATCAAAAAGAGAAAAACATTATGCATAAAGTAGCTTAAAAATAAACGCAGACTTATCTCAGAGTGGAGCCTTGAATTCACCTAATTATTCAATGAAAAACTCTGAAATTCGTGTGCAATTTATAGCAGAAGAAGTTCGTCTTCGACTGGTCCTAGGGTCACCACGACTGGTCTTGGAATAAACTGATTTTTGAATTTTTAAGCGCGATCACATCAGACCGTTGTACGACCGGTCGTAGGCAGTCCACGACTGGTCAAAAGCAGTCCACGACTGGTCGAGACCCCTCTACAACTGGTCGTGCAACAATTAATTTAGTTGCTGGAGTTTGAGTCGAAGCCTTACGACTGGTCGAAGGTCGAGTCGAACCATCTCACGACCGATCGAGAAGACTCCAGGACAGGTCGTAGGCGATCCAAAAAATTCGATAACTTGTAACCATTTTAGGACTGGTCTTGGAACTTCTTAGACTGGTTAAGACAGTGCTAGGACTGGTCGAACAGGGTCTAGGACTGGTCTTAGAGTAGACCAAAATCATGTAATAATATTCATTTGGATTATGTATCCAAAGTGACCTACCCTAAGGTCAATCTAATGGTCTATCAAACCTGGAACATGAAGTATGGACATTGAAAACTTCATTTGCTTAGACTTTGATCTTTACGAAGCTTGATTTCTTCTCAATGTAGCTTGACTACTTCAGAAGCTTCAATGTAACTTTAAGTTGTACTTGAGTCCCGCATTTAGATTTGAATCTTGAACTTCGACTTGCACTTGAACTTGACTCTTGACCCTGAGTTCTCTCTTAATATTGTACCTTGAACTATCATGAAGCTTGAAGAATTCTTTGAGCTAGACTTCAATTGTTGACGAGGTGTCTCGAACAAATTTATCAAGATATAAACACACGACATACGGAGAATTTTTTACACACAAAATTTGACAATCAAAGAGGAATCAAATCATAGCACTTACAATCTCTCCCTTTGTCAAATTTGTGACAAAACACTTCTCATACTTCAATAAGATAAGCATCACATTATATAATAACGAATCATGCACCAATTGTCATAAACAAGCAACTGAGACAACTCAACTCCCCCTGACAACGCAACTCCCCCTGAGTTAATACACCTCAACTCCTCTAAGTAGGTATACATCATATCAATCATACCTCATAAATAGAATGCACACATTCTCTCCCATTTTGTCAAAATATGACAAAGGAAGAAACAAAGATAGGACATGAAAGACAGAAATAGAAATAGTAATTCAGAAAGATAGAATGATAAAAAGTGCAGAGTGAAGAACAAAACAAGAGAAGTATGCAAGGTGAGTCAGAGTACATATTAAAAGAATTAACAAGTGATGTTTTAAGACAGTAATCCACACAACCAAGGAAAGAAACTTAGTAAACTTGTTACAGACCAAAGATTAAACATTCTCAATCGGAACCAGAAGATGGACCAGGAATGTTAGGATTACTTTGGTGAAGGCTCTTCTATAAGCGCCTAAAATATTTGCGCATATTTTTAAATTGTTAATTGTGGCTAACATTCATCTGTTCTACTTTTTCCTCTAATGCACTAAGACGTGCATTGAAATCAGATGGTTCAAAGTCTGGATCATTTCCAGAATCAGAATCAATTTCATTAAAAATATCATCCATGTCAATATCATCGGCTGACAACTCATCACCTTCGACACCCATCTCAGCTTCAGTAGCAGCATCACCCGCATCAACATCAACTTGACCAGGAGCCAACTCCAACTTCATCTTATTCAGGTTGAAATTGTTAAATATGAGGTGTTGGTAGGAGCCTCACCGACGGGCATAGCGACTAACATGTGAGTGGCTAATACATTTAACAGATATGCAAATGGAATATCACCATGACCAGGATGACTACGAATTTGTATGATAGAGGAACAAATCAAGGAGGGCAAATAGATGTTAGCACCAGTAATGATTGAGTACAAAATATGAACCATAAACAGAGTCAACTCAGTCTTGTTTCCAGAGCGGGGATACATATTAGAAGTGAAGATATGATGCAAAACTCTGTATTTGGGTAACAAGTATCTGGTTTTAAGGGCATTTCCATTTACAGTCCATGGTGCATTCATGTTACACAATGCTCTAGTAAAAATATATTTTTTCGATTCTGACACTCTATCAGCAGGTGCACTAGGATGAACACCATCATCATTTACTTGAATATCCATAAGGCTAGAAATTAAGTGTCGATTAACATGAAACGGCCCTTCTCTAGTATCAATAGTAAAAGCCAGTTGCTCAGCAGAGAAGTCAGATATGCATGCAACCATGGCCTGTGCTATGGACTGATATGCCGGTCCACCCCAGTGTAAAATGTTTTCCCAGCCTACAGATTGAAGGAGAGGAAGGAGACCGTAAGGAGCAATATGATTTAAACTAATAGCTTTCTCAACAATAATATTGAGCATACATAGGTCACGTACATGCGGAGGATCATCTTCAGGATCCCTAACATGACGTTTAATGATTGCATTTGAACGAGAAGAAGATGCACCTCTATGAATTTTCTTTTTACCTCTAGATTCCATATTCTTAAAGAATTGAAAGAAAGTTCAAAAATAGAGATGAGTTTCTCTAGATTCAACAAAAAAGAAGAAAAACCCAAAAAGTTGAAGATTTATAAGAAATAAACAACAATGATCAAGAAAATTAAGAGTTAAGATTAAGATTCTCCAAGAAAACAAGAAAAATCACTCTAACCTGGAGGAATCGAACACAAGGGTTCGACTAGTCGAAGCTCGGCTCGATGGTACGGAGGGTTAGAATGAAGAAGAAACAAGTTTTCCCCAAATTAAAAAGATCATCGTGCGCACGACCGGTCTTAGGATATACTCGACCGGTCGTATCAAGACTGGTTGAGCACGTTCTCGACCGGTCTTAGACCAGAAAAAAAATGCAATTTTCACAAAATTTTGAAATTTAAATTAATAACATATTAACATTATATACAATAGGATACAAAAATGCATGATCAATCATTTAAATTTTTACATACTAAGATCAAATTTCAATTTGTTAAACCTGCTTTTGTCGAGCGGTTTAGTGAAAATGTCAGCAAGCTGAGTCTCGGTAGGAATATTCTCTAAAGATATTATTTTTTCTTCCACTAATTCACAAATATAATGAAATCGAATGTCAATGTGCTTAGTACGTGGATGCTGGATTGAGTTTTTTGAAATGTTTATCGCACTAGAATTATCATAGTATAAAACCATAGAGTCTTATGCGATTCCATAATCACTCAGCATACGTTTCATCCAAACCAACTGAGTACATGCATTTCTTACTGCAATATATTCGGCCTCAGCAGTTGAGAGTGATATGGAACTTCGTTTCTTGCTAAACCAAGAAACTAGACAGTTTCCAATGTAAACACAACCACCGCTGGTTGATTTTCTATCATCTATATTTCCTGCCCAATCAGCATCCGAATACCCAGCCAATTGAACACTAGAATCATAGGGATACCAAAGACCCAGATTAACTGAACTTGCGATATATCGAATAATTCGTTTAACAGCAGTTAAGTGAGATTCTTTAGGATTAGACTGATATCTAGCACAAATTCCAACACTTAAAGCAATATCAGGTCTACTTGCGGTTAAGTAAAGTAGGCTACCTATCATACTATGATACAATTTAGGATCTACATCTTTACCTGTAGAGTCTTTTGAGAGTCTTAGAGTTGTACTCATAGGAGTATCAAAGTTCTTACTATTTTCAAATCCGAATCTCTTAATCAAGTTTAATGCATACTGACTTTGTGAAATAAAAATTCCATCAGATTGCTATTTTACTTGCAATCCTAGGAAATAATTTAATTCACCAACCATGCTCATTTCGAATTCAGATTTCATTAGATCTGCAAACTCAATAGTCATGTCAGTACAAGTTGATCCATCAATTATATCATCAACATAGATTTGAACCATTAAGATATCATCGTTATGTTTCTTAACAAAGAGCGTCTTATCGACACTACCCATCTGAAACTTGTGACTTCGTAAGAACTTAGTCAATTTTTCATACCATGCTCTAGAAGCTTGTTTCAGACCATAGAGAGCCTTTTTAAGGCAGTATACATGATTGGTAAGTTTAGGGTCTTCAAACCCAGTCGGTTGTTCAACATATACCTCTTCATGTAAGTCGCCATTCAAAAAGGCGCTCTTTACATCCATTTGAAAAATTCTAAACTTTCTAAAACATGCAATAGATATGAAAAGTTTGATTGATTCAAGGCGAGTAACTGGGGTAAAAGTTTCATCATAATCAATCCCTTCAATTTGTGTGTACCCTTGCACAACCAGTCTTGCCTTGTTTCGAATGATATTTTCCAATTCATCAGACTTGTTTTTGAAAATCCATTTTGTTCCAATAATATGTTTATCTTTAGGTCTAGGAACAAGGTGCCAGACATCATTTCCGACAAACTGATTAAGTTCTTCCTACATAGCAACTGTCCAGTTTTCATCAGAAAGTGCTTCTTTCACGTTAACCGGTTCTATCTGGGATGTAAAGCATACGTAGTTACATATGTCCTCTAATTATCTACGAGTGAGTACACCAGTGAGAGGGTTTCCAAGCATTTGATCAGTTGGATGATCTTTAACAGTTCTTAATTCAGAATTAGTTTTACTTGATGAAGTATCTGGTTTTTCATAGATAAGAGCTTCATCATTATCTGAACTAGGGGCAGGTGTGTTCAAGTGATCGTCAATTACTACATTTATTGACTCTTGAATCACACCGGTCTTGTTGTTTAGAACACGATATGCACGACTGTTTAAAGAGTATCCTAAAAAGATCCCTTCATCACTTTTAGTGTCGAACTTTCCCAGATTTTCACGGTCACGTAAAATATAGCACTTGCTGCCAAAAATTTGAAAATATTTGACAGTAGGCTTTTTCTCAAATCACATTTCATAAGCCGTTTTATTATTAGATTTGCAGATATAAATACGGTTGATAATGTAGCAGGCGGTATTCACTGCTTCAGCCCATAAATTTCTATGGAGCTTCATGCTATTTAACATAACATTTCCCATTTCTTGAAGCACTCTATTTTTTCTTTCCACAATACCATTTTGTTGTGGAGTTTTGGGCGCAGAGAATTCATGTGATATTCCCTGATCACTACAGAGTTTCTCAAAACCGCTATTTTTAAAACTCGGATCCATGATCACTACGGATCTTACTAACTTGAGAACATTTTTCAGTTTGGTTCCGTTTTATAATCTTTTTCACTTCATCAAGGGTTTCTGATTTGTCCCTCAAGAATGAAACCCAAGGGTATCTTGTATAATCATCTATGATAACCAAGATGTATTTTTTGCCACCTCCACTTTCCGTTCTGGTTGGTCCTATAAGATCCATATGGAGAAGCTTAAGTGGTCTAGATGTGGTATTGGAGTTCACCTTTTTGTGAGAGCTCCTCGTTTGTTTACCATACTGGCATTCACCACATATTTTGTCTATTTTTTGCACTTTAGGTAGACCTCTAATTAGTTCTCCTTTGCTCAATCCGTACAAATTTCGGTAGTATACATGTCCAAGGCGTTTATGCCATAATTCTATCTCATCAGTATGGACCATGTAACACATTTGATTAAATAAGCTTCCATTGCATATAATATAGCAGTTTTCAGAAGTTCTACGACCAGTTAATATTACAGAATCATTTTTATCTATAATCTCACAACCTTGATTAGAAAATTTAACACTATGGTTGTTGTCACATATTTGAGATATGCTTAACAGGTTGTGTTTTAATCCCTCAACATATAAAACATTCTTAAATAATGGAAGATTATAAAGTTGAACCGTACCTTGGCCAATAATCTTGCAGTTGCTACCATCACCAAATGTGACTGATCCATCAGTCATATCTTTTAGATCGGTGAATAAAGCTTTGTCACCTGTCATGTGCCTGGAACATCCACTGTCTAGGTACCATTTTGAATGGCTTGTTGCTTTGAACGCAGTGTGGGCAACCAAGCAGGCAACTTTAGGAACCCATTTCAAAACTGTTTTGGGTTTAGGAACATGGTTGGTCTTCTTTTGTCTGATGTTGTAAGAATGACCTACTGAGTTAGATTTTAAGAGCTCCTTAAGTAAATCAATTATTTTTCAGCAAGAGGATTTCTTTTCTGATTTTTAAAATTTATATAGCTGCTTTTAGGTTTATGAAAAGTTTTTGTATTTTTAGAAAAAACTTAACAGGTACCTTTTCCTTTTGAGTTAGAAGTTTCTCCTTTCACAAAGTTGGGAGAAGTATACTTCTGTTTAGGAGATGTATTTTTCTCATAGCCCAACCCGGATCTATCGCCACATTTTCTTGATCCGGATAATAATTTTTCTAACTTTGGATCACCCTGGGCATATCTCCATGCATCCTTCAAACTCAGAAGAGAAGATACTTCATTGTTAAGTTTCTCATTTTCAGATTTTAAATCATCAATCAAGGAGGTTTTGAATTCCAAATCACATTTTGATTTTTCAAAACAATCTGAAATATGCGATTTTTCTAAAACAAGAGTTTCAAAACATTCTTTGAGTTTAGAAAACTTTTCTTTTTGAAGCTTAAGTTTGACAGTAATTTTACAACTTTCCTTATATAAGGCATTATAAGCATCTTGAAGATCTTCTTCATTTTCATAATCACTATTCAAATTTTCTTCACTTGTTGAATCATCGTGATCTGAAAAAGTAAACTTGGCTAGAGTCATAAGAGCTTTAACTTCATTGCCTGACTCGGTTTCAGAATTTTCTGATTTAGAAGATGCTTCAGAATCAGACGATTCATCCCAAGTAGCCAACATACCCTTCCTTCTGGGTCTGTCCTTTTTAGGACATTTGTTTGCTAAATGCCCATACTCTTGGCAGTTGTAACACTGACTGTCTTTCAAAGACTTCCAAGTTTTGAACTTAGGTTTAGATCGTTTGTTTTCATTTCCCTTTTGAAAGTCGACCCTTTTCTTGCTTTTGAAAATTTTGTAAAACTTTTTCGCCAAAAGAGCCATATCATCTTCAGAATTTTCTAAATCTGAGTTTTCTTGAGAAATACCTTTAGAAGATTTCAAAGCTATAGATTTACCTTTAGGAGCTTTAAAATTTAATTCATAGGTTTGTAAAGAACCAAATAGTTCTTCTACCCTCATATTATCTGCATCACGAAGTTCCTGGATCGCGGTTACTTTAGAATTGAACCGTTCAGGAAGTGAGCGTAGTATCTTTGCACACTCTTTACTTTCTGGAATTTTATCGCCAAGACCCCACATAGAGTTTACAATGTCATTTAGTCTAGTGTAAAAGTCCATAAACATTTCATTTTCCTCCATATGAATTTCTTCAAATTTGGTTGTGAGGAGTTGGACTTTAGACTTTTTGACAATTGATGTACCCTCGTTTGTCATTTCTAGTATATCCTAGGCTTGCTTTGCAGTATCACAAGATATAATTCTTTTGAACTCATCCGGTGATAGTGCGCAAGTGATTGCATTTAGTGCTTTAACATTGGCACTATACTCACTTTTCTGGAGGGTGGTCCATAAATAATAAGCAGGTACAAACACCATTTTTGAACCGTCAGATTTAGTTACTTCAATGGTAGGAGAGTTCCATTCGGTCACTGTGGCTCGCCACACACTCTCATCCATTGATTTGAGAAAGATCCTCATTCTGGCTTTCCAATAGGCATAGTTGGAGCCATCAAAGGGTGGAGGCCTAGTGACTGATAGGCTATCAAAATTTGACATCTTATTAATATAGCTTAGAAAATAAATCTAAAAAAAAAAAAGAATGAGCTATTAGGCTCTGATACTACTTGAAAAGGCCAAGCTATATGTCCTAGGGGGGGGGGGGGTGAATAGGACTATGCCAAATTAAAATAAAATCAGCGGAATAAAATTAATTAATAGCCTTACAATTATAAATCAATTCACAATGCTGAAATCAAATCACCTTAATAAATAAGTATTGAGAGATTGATACAAATTCAGTTCTAAGGACAACCTTACACCATAATAAACAAGGGCTTATGGTAGGACAACCTTATTTATAGAACATCTTTTGGATCAAGAACTCAATTTTAATAGAAATAAATGAATAGTAGAGAATTGAAATTAAGTGCAGAAATATAGATCTAATTTATTACAACAATCCTCACACTTGCTTGAAACGTAAATTGTTACACCATTCACATCCACATGTACATTCCACACAATTGAATGATAAAAGATATAAAAACTAAGCAAGCATTCAATCCACAAGACAAGGAGTTATAGTGGTTCGCTTGTGTGTACACCAACTGTTCTTCAACAGCCACACAGAATGCTACTCCACTCCTAATATCCTCACACAGGGGATATTAGCGTTCACTATCAAATAGGTTTTCACAGGTTCACCTAAAACCTTTACAATTGTGTCTTTTTAACTTGGGCTTACACAATTCAAAAACCCACACTTCTGAGTTTTCTGGCTCTCCTCAGATAACCACACAAATTGAGATTTTTCTGGCGAATCCCAAACAAAAACCAAAATGGAATGGAATTTACAAAATTGTAAAATACCTGAATTTCTCCTCTTGTAGCTGCCCGGAAGAACCAATTGGAGTAGATGTTCGAATATAGAAGTTTAATGTCCACTACTCACTTTAATATGGTTCTAAGTTCTAATTGATTTTAGATTTAAACCAGTTGGGCGTAGCTATATTTGATTTTGATTCCAAGAAGAAGGAATAAGTCAATTCCTCTTTTCAAATTAGATTGGAATACAGAAACAAAATCAAATTAAATAAGCTATCAAAAAGAGAAAGAAATTATGCACAAAATAGCTTAAAAATAAACGCAGACTTATCTCAAAGTGGAGCCTTGAATTCAATTAATTATTCAATAAAAAAATCTGAAATTCGTGTGCAATTTATAGCAGAAGAAGTTCGTCTTCGACTGGTCCTAGGGTCATCACGATTGGTCTTGGAATAAACTGATTTTTGAATTTTTGAGCGTGATAGCATCAGATCGTTGTACGACCGGTTGTAGGCAGTCCACGACTAGTCGAGACCCCTCTACGACTGGTCGTGCAACAATTGATTTAGTTGCTGGAGTTTGAGTCGAAGCCTAATGATTGGTCGAAGGTCGAGTCGAGACTATCTCACGACCGGTCGAGAAGACTCCAGGACTGGTCGTAGGCGATCCAAAAAATCTGATAAATTGCAACCATTTTAGGACTGGTCTTAGAACTTCTTAGACTGGTCGAGACAGTGTTAGGACTGGTCGAACAGGGTCTAGAACTGGTCTTAGAGTAGACCAAAATCATGTAATAATATTCATTTGGATTATGTATCCAAAGTGACCTACCCTAAGGTCAATCTAATGGTCTATCAAACCTGGAACATGAAGTATGGACATTGAAAACTTCATTTGCTTAGACTTTAATCTTTACGAAGCTTGATTTCTTCTCGATGTAGTTTGACTACTTCAGAAGCTTCAATGTAACTTTAAGTTGTAATTGAGTCCCGCATTTAGATTTGAATCTTGAACTTCGACTTGCACTTGAACTTGACTCTTGACCTTGAGTTCTCTCTTAATATTGTAGCTTGAACTATCATGAAGCTTGAAGAATTCTTTGAGCTAGACTTCAAGTGTTGATGAGGTGTCTCGAACAAATTTATCAAGATATAAACACACGACATACGGAGAAGTTTTGACACACAAAATTTGACAATCAAAGAGAATCAAATCATAGCACTTACAATTTTCATAGAATGTTTGAGGATTTTGTTTTATGCCTTAAGCTTCTCACTGTATTCTCGAAATGAATTCCTTTTAGCATGCTTTGCGCTTACATTGGAAGAAGGATATGTTTCTATTTTATTTATCATGCATTGGAAGAAGGATATGTTTCTCACATTTAGCATGCTTCATATTTGTACAGTTTTTTTTTTTTTTTTCAGTACGGAAACTGAAAGGTGTACACGGTGGACAGATAGCCAACTGAAAACTGTACAACTGAAAGCTGCAGAGGCAGAAAGGGCAGCAGCTGAACAAGAGAAGCGTGAAAAGGAGGAATCTGCATAAAAGGCTTTTGCTGAACAAGAACTCATCATGGAAAGGGTGGTCCAAGAGTCAAAGAAACTTCAGCAGGCGGCAGAGGAGAATGCAAAGGCAATGATAAAGGTGACAGTTACGAGCAACAAAGACTAATATAATTCATAACATTGTCTGATCGTCTTGATGCTCTGTTGTAGCTATGAGAGTTCTTAATGGACCGTGGTCGTGTTGTCGATGTATTGCAGTAAGTCTCCATTTTCTCGTTTCTTAAATTATAGAGCTAGAGGTTTCAGCTACTTTTGGACTGAAATCCCCAAGAAAAAAATTCATGTGGGACCGTCCAGTCCAGTCCAATGTTGCCAATATTGTAAAGAGTGGGTGGCATTTGAAACAACAAACGCTTTTCTTATGTGGTGTATCATGGGATTAGCTATCTGTTGATAAATTTTTCTTGGGTATTTTAGTCCAAATGCAGCCTAATCTAACTTTGATTTATTTGAAAACTTGGCTGGTTATTCATTCATTTTCTAACAATGAAATTCTATCATAACTGGACAAAAAACAAGCGTCTTCTGGTCATAGATGAACTGTTATTAGCATTCCTTTTTTGTCACTGTCTTGGTCCAGACTCTTAGTTGACCCCAGTAGCAACAGATAAATGGATCTGACTCTGCCACATTGTGATATTACATTGAAATCTTTCTGCTTTAGCTTATCGATCAGAAGAGAAGGATACACCGTGAAGGCTCATTGATGTTGTCATCATAGTAGTAGCCTTGTCCCAGCCATTTAGGGTCAGCTTTCACATGGAATGAATGAATCTTGATGTTTTCCTCGGAATGAGAACAGTTGAAAACATAACTTGATTTCTCAAACCTGATGAAGTTTGAAGGATAAATCTTAAAGTTAAAAAAATACATCAATTCTTTTTACTTGACCCAATTCTGATGAATTTACAAGGATAGACTTTGAGAATTGTTGGGTCCTTAGTGAGAAACTAGAGATGATGTTTGGCCGAACAAAAAGGTGTTTTTGGTTTTGCCAGCAATGGTGTTGTTGGCCTCCACATTTCTGTGATCCTAACCATTCATCTGGTGGCACCATCATGAATTTGTTCCCAAAGTTCACCTCTAGAAAATCTTACACATGCAGTTTGACTTTTCCAATTGAATGTGGACATGACATTTTAAGGAAATCGGATTGTGTATTGAGTTACTCAGTACGCTCTTATCGTACTGAGTTACTCAGAAACTCAGTTGGACCCACCTTGAATCTATGTGGTCTATCCACTCCGTCCATCCGTTTTTCCATATAATTTAAGGGGTTGAGCCCAAAATTGAAGCATATCCAAAGATCAAGTGGATCATACCATAGGAAACAGTGGAGATAATGATTTCCACTGTTGAAACCTTGCTAGACCCCACAGGGATGTTTATTTGTCATCCAACCTGTTCATAAGATCATACAGACATGGATGAATGGAAAACAAAAATATAAGCTTGATCCAAAACTTCTGTGCCCCCCAAGAAATTTTCAATTGTAGTAGTTCATTTTATCTATTTCATGTGGTGTGGTCCATTTAAACAAAAATATAAGCTTGATCCAAAACTTCTGTGAACATACAAGGATACTTTTTTTGAGGTGATTAACATGCTTTATTTCATTGCCAATGTATGAAAGAACTTGTCCTCAATATATGCTGCTTTTTTTTTTTTTTTTTTCTTTTAAAGCTTCTTGAACATGAAAATGTTTAGAGTCCACTCATGGACATGTCTTTCTTTCTTTTTTCCCAGGATTGCCTCAAGTTTTTAAAAGAAATACCTTCTGCAGCAACAAATGATGCATCTGCCAATCATTTCCAACATTCCAGCTCTGTCATGAATCTTTATCTAGAGACAAGTTCTACTCTTTTGAAGGTTTTTGCTTCCAAAATTTCTTTTTCTATACCTATACATAGCGTCATAGAGAACTATTATGCATATTGTAGTTTACATGAATATTTCATAGGTCCTTCAAGCCCATTTTGGCCAGCTCATCTCCCACCAACTTTCTGAGGAATTGAGAAGGTTGCAGGCATCATCTGTGCATGCTAATCCTGAAACTTCTTATTTCCCAAGCATCTCCCTGTTTTTGTGGACTTCTCATTGCCTTTTTGTTTTGGATCTTTCACCAGAAAATGGCAATTGCTGTTGATAGTGAACAGGAAGATGATGAGGTGCTCGAGCTGAAAGAACGACTGACAGCGTATAACATTGATTCTCATTCAGATCAAACAGGTATATGATCATCCATGTGCAGTAAGCTTTCGGATCAAAGTGAAGCTGAGAATAAGGTGTTAGTTGATTGCAAATTGATAACCAGTAGATGCACATCCATGGAGTTTTCGCTTGCGATTGTTGAGAAGCTATTTGGCTGCGAGAAGGCATTGGATCTTGTTGTTAATGAGAACTTTAAATAGACATAACTATTATGTTGGCATTGTACTTTTGTGAATGGAAATGAATGATTGTGTTTGATTGAATGAATGAATGATTTAGCCATGAAGTATTTATCTATATTAGCTTATATGAGTTATCAAGGTGTACTACAATGGTAAGAGATGCCATTACTAATCAAATTATTTATTAATAATAAGCATTAGCTACGGCTATTAACCATAGCCCTTTGTTCAAAACCGTAGTTGTTGCTAAATTCAGCTTTTTTCTATGGTTCTCATTCTACTTTTAGCTACAGATAAAATCCGTAGCTGTATATAATTTTAAACTGCTATGGATTTAATTCGTACATATAGTTTCATTAGCTACGGCTATTAACCATAGCCATGTATCTGAAACCATAGTTGTTGCTAATTTAAGCCTATTGCTACGGTTCTTTTTCAACTTTTAGCTACAAATATAAACCGTAGCTGTAAACACTTTTAGCGCTACAGAAGCAACGACTACGGATTTAATCCGTATCAATTATCTCTATGGCTACGGATTTGAGCCGTAGCCATAGCTTATAAACCTATGGCTACGGCACCAATGGCTACGGTCGTGCTACGGATTTTAACCGTAGACTTTTAGCTACGGTTTTTATCCATAGCCTTTGCCCTGTTTTCTGGTAATGCCTCGACGAGTCGAGGAGAGCCTTCGACTGGTCGAGGGTCACCTTCAACTGGTCGAAGATGAGAATTTAGAAGTTCACATGGCCGGAGTTCGAGTTGAGGATTCTTTAACTAGTCGAGCAAAGCCTCGACTAGTCAAAGCGAAGCTAAGACTAGTCGAGCAGGCACCAAGACTGGTCGAAGCTTAGATGAGTTGAAGCTTAGACTAGTCGAGGATCACAAAAATTCACTTCAAAACTTCGATTCTCTTCATTCTTGACTTGGTTTTCTTGGATCTTTGGCATGTGAATTCTTCACTCTTGGTCTCATAAGATCCATCCTTGGCTTTGGTGATTCTTGACCGTTAAATTCGTCCTTTTAGCATCCTTTTCAATCCAAGCTCTTAACTTCACCTTGCAACACAAACATGATTAAAATAGAACATTAAGCATTATCATGTTCATAAAACCAAGTTATAAATGGAGGATAATATGCAATATTTGACCCTCAACATGTGACTCGATTTAAAATTTAAAAGTTAATGCATACTCTAAGCTTACGATTTTTCTTGATAACATACATTATATTCAAAATTTATTCGGCTTAGGTTTAATGAAAATTTCTTTCAAAAGTCGCTCAATTTTTTCATTTATCTTTTATGTCACTTTTGCCTTCATTCACCTACGCAGCTGTTTATGTGGCTGATTAACTTCTTTCATAGGTAATCTGTGTTCAACCATATTTTTGGACTAATCCAGGAAACTCATGATAATCCCAAGAAAAATAATTGGTGAACTCTTTAAGTTTATAAGTTCGGCCTGTATTTGGAAATCTTATAATCCACTGATAAAAATAGGCTTGAAATGTTGTTCCATTCCCAAATTTACCTCTATTAGAGGATCTTGAACATGATCTTGAAAATCCTCCAATTTCTCTAGGGATGGTTTCAAATGTTTGATTTTAATACCATCTCCAGATATCTGATTAGTTGGTACTACTATTTCAGTCATATCAATAAAACATCCATTATCATTGTTATGAGTAAAATTATGATAACCTAACATATGAGACACGTGGAAAAAGAGCAATAGAACAAATTCTTTGAACTACCAAAAGGCTAGAGAAGATGAGTTGAGTAAGAAAACTCAATGACCGAGCTGAAAAAGTTAAACCGGTTTGGAAATAAGACTCATCAACAGACCTATAGACATCAATTATGAGTACTGAGCTCGACCTGGACTTTACATGAAGACCTTGACTTCGAACGTGGCCTCGACCTTGAATGCTAACCATGACCTTAGATGTTGACCTCAGGCTCGGAACATAAACATCCAGGGAGAATCTCACACTATATATGAGTAGGACTGCCCAGTGAGATCTCAACTGAAGATCACGCTAATCGAGACATAATAAGAGAAATATTTGAGAATAGATTCTGTCACGCCCCAAACTTGGAAACCGGGCTCACAAAACTCCCAATCGTCGAATCCGGTGCCGATAGCCTCCATAGTACCCCATTCTCGGCTCACAACGCGCATATGCCAGATTCCAATCCTGGGATCCTACAAGGAGGATTTTCCAACGTACATTTGTCTCATAAGAAGCATAACCACAAGTTTACCCAAATCACAAAGGCAACATCATCATCACCTATCTACTAATATAAACATTTGAATACAATGCTGAAAGGAAAATACATATATCGAAAATCAAAGCTCTAGAAGTCAGCTGCACACTCCAAGCTCGACGCTGCTACAACCTAATGTCACTTGCACTCATCTATCGTGCATAAGCTTATAAAAAGCTTAGAGGGTGGTGAAAGTGTGTGCACAAGATAAGTGCCAAGTATTCAATACAATGCCTTAATCATACAATATCGAAATTACTGGCAATATCATGAATCATACGATATCAGAGTAAGCGGAAATATTGCAAGTCTATAAATCATACAATATCATAGTACGCAATACAGATTAGTTATGCAAATGAGTCATAGAGAGCCAAATATCAGATGTTTAGGATATAATGCAATATGTAAATCCTGTTAAGTCCGTCTAGGCTATATAAGTGCAGAAACATAGCAACGCAAAATGCCATATGCCTGCGGATGTAATGCAATATGTGATGCGAATGAAATGACCAAACTGGAGTGTGAAGTCGGGATGATAGTATGTAGTATCACAAGCTATGGGGTCCATCACAAGGGACTTCTATCCAAACTAGTCCCATACCTAATTCGGATAGTTAGACTCAATGTGGTAAACTCCTGATCTCAGGTTAGTCGTGCGCCCCAACCGAAATCCTGGCCATTGCGAAGTTGCACGTAACAAATAGTTGCGCACCACCAGCTCGAGTAGATAGTGAATAAATGAATGAATGAGTAAGCAACTCCTGCTCAATAAGTCCACATAACAATACCGTATATCTCTGGGATCATCACCGGGGTCTAGTACACTCTACGTCAGCTTGCTGCTCCATCAAGCGCATAATACAACTAGGTAAGTGGAAGAGACCTCACTACCCGCCTACCAATATCAGCTCAGCTCGTCGATAGCGGACTCATTTAGGAGCTGGTTAGACTCATCCTAGCTATGCCTATTCCCTTAGGCGGGTAAGGCCACACCCCCTCCCAACCGACCACGACACAGTGGGAGACGCAACCTACTGGTATACGACCCTCATGAGCTCATATATATCCACTCGGTCTCGACGTTGGGGCGTCCTCTGGTACCAAGAGGGTTTAGGGATTTTCACCCAGGGCCATTTATGACAACCCGATGCTAGTTACAGATTTTCGGTGTCCCATCTGGCCATCCACGATATGCCTGTAGAGGCTACAGCCCTGATGTCGTTAGGGCATACGATAATCATAATCACACAATGCGAGATGCATGAGTCACACAGTCCAATCATGCATCAATCATGCACATACTGTGTACTCATGTGGGATAACTCCACCTATCAAAGAGTCCCATAACAACTTGCCCAATGACATATGCAATGGTCAACCACATCTCATAACAAATATGCAGATGATGTGTATGAGCATGTATCATGATGCTATGTTGTCACATACTCATAATCGGTATCAATAACTGGCCTCGACAATCGGCATCGACAATATGGACATTTAACCAACATTGTCCCCAAGGAGTGGCCCACATAGAGCCTAACGTATAGTGGGCCTATGGCCTCACAAAGGACCTAATATACAACACCATGGGGCCCACTCAAGGGCTTAATACACATCACGATGGGCCTCTCCCATGGGCCTAATATACATCACAAAGGACTCCATCGCCTGGCCCTCAAATGCATCGTAAGGGCCTCATCACATAGGTCTAATATACATCACAATGGGCCTTCAACATGGGCTGAATACACATCACATTGGGTCTTGTCAATCGGCCTCAGAAATCAGAATCAGCCTCGATGATCGGAATCAGCCTCAACAATTAGAATCAGAATTGGAATCGACCTCAACAATCGGAATAGGCCTCGACAATCGGAATCGACCTCGACAAACGGAATCGATCTCGATAAATAATCTGCCTCGGTAATTGGAATCGGCCTCAACAATTGGAATCGGCCTCAACAATCGGCCTCGACAATTGGAATCGGCCTTGATAATCGGAATCGGCCTCAACAATCGAAATCGTCCTCGACAATCAAAATCGACCTCAACAATTGGAATTAGCCTCGATAATCAGAATCGACCTCAACAATTGGTCTCGATAATCGGAATCGGCCTCGATAAATGGAATCGACCTTGATAATCGGAATCGGCCTCGACAATCGACCTCGATAAATGGAATCGACCTCGACAATCGGAATCGGCCTCGATAATCGGAATCGGCCTCAATAAACCAAATCGGCCCCGACAATCGGAATCGGCCTAAAAAAGGTCACAATGTGGACATTTAACCATTATTGCCCATCAATGTGGACATTTAACCAACATTGCTTCCAAGGAGTGGTTTTCATAGGGCCAAACATAAAGTGGGCCCATGACCTATCACGAGAGCCTAATATACATCATCATGGGCCTTAATTACATCAAATGAACCGAATTAATCAAATGGGCCAGTTCAAATAGGCCGAATCAAATGGGCTGGTACAAATGGGCCGAATCAAATGTGCCGATCAAATGAGCCGATATAAATGGGTTGAATCAAATGGGCCGAGTCAATTGGGCCGATCAAATGGGCCGAATCAAATGGGCTAGTACAAATAGGCCGAATCAAATGGGCCTATCAAATGGGCTGATATAAATGGGCCGAATCAAATGAGCCGAGTCAATTGGGCTGATGATACATATGGGCCGAATCAAGTGGGCCGAGTCAATTGGGCCGATCAAATGGGCCGATACAAATGGGTCGAATCAAATGGGTCCAAACCAACCACACTATTCATCTATTGCTAGAGATCGTTTTAGAGCATTATTTAAAAAGAGAATCATATCCAAAGGATCATCTGGACCATACCACAAATGGCAGTGGTGGCAATGATTTCCACAATTGAATTACCAGTGGGCCCACCATAATATTTATTTCCCATCCAGTCTATTCCCATGGTCACAAAGGCCTGGACAGGGGGAGAAACAAATATCATATTGATCCAAAACTTCTGTAACCCAAAATGAGGTTTCAATGGTAGAAGTTCAACACCACTGTTTTCTGCAGTGTGGTCCACTTGATAACTAGATCTGTCTCAATTCCGGTCTCAAGCTTGAGACGAGCTAGCCGAATAGATGGATGGCTGGATGTAGCACATCCATCATGCAGTGGGTCCCACCCGTCCAACATGTTGGATGGGTGTGGTAAAACCCATACGTCATGGTGACCCCATATAATAGATGGACGGTAGGGATACAACATATGCATCATGGGGGTGTCCAGGACCGCTTCCATTGGATGGACAGTCTGGTTAACAGATCTGCTCCACCGTCTAGCAACTGGATGGTGCGGATATAACCGTACATCATGGTGTGGTCCACCAATATGATACTATAATACAATATATTTTATATAATATAATATTATATATTATATACTACACAATGGCAGGAGGCTGCCCATACTCATCATCCAGATCCATCTGGATGGTGCAAATAACATATCTTAGGTGGGTCCCACGTAGGAGTGACCCACCATAACATGTACTGATAATATAATATAATATATTATATAATATTATATAACAAATATGCATATACGTGTGTGTGAGAGAGAGTGAGGGGTGTAGCGTCCAGCGTCTAGAGACGCTGGACGAATGGGCTGACGAAACACATTCATCATGGTAGGTCCCACAAGAATGGATGGTCTGGATGTGATACACATTTGTCAACGTAAGCCCCACACACTTGTGGTAGGGCCCACGTCCATTCAATGGACGGCTAGGATGTTCACTTACATCATGGGGTCTCTAATCAGTACCGTCCAGATGGACGGTGCTGGTGAATTACATACAACAAAGTGGGACCCACCATGACATCGTGGGTACAACTTATTCATCAGGTGGGCCACAAAATCTGAAAGAGAGAGAGAGAGAGAGAGAGAGAGAGAGAGACGTGAAGGGGAGGGACTGGGCCCTCTCAAATACAATGCATACATCAAGTGGGTCCCACAATAAGTGGGCCCTTAGAAATCAAAATCAACGGTGGATCAGCCACCTATCGGCCTTCTTCTTTAGCTCATTAGATTCGTATACTCCGTGCCTTCAATTTTGATGGTGGTTGATGAAGAATGAATGGTTGAGATGAGAGATGAGAGGGTGGGAAAGTGGGCCACACTTGTTTTTTGGGAGATCTTGGACGTTGGAAGCTCTCTTAGGAGCTTGGGAGATTGCTTAGAGAATGAGAAAGAGAGAGGTGATGGATTGATATGGGATGGGTGGAATGGGTGTTGTAAGGAATGGGGATGGGAATATATGGGTTTAGTTGAAAATTGTGTAAAAGAGGAATGGGTAGGGAGAGAGAGAGAGAGAGTTGACTCGGGGAAAAGAGGGAATGGTTGCTTGTATTTGGGATAGGGTGAGGTGGCATTGAGGTATGGAGGATGTACTTGACTTGATTGATGTGACATGTTGTAGAGATTCTCTTGGAATTCACAATGCACGACGTTTCTTCGGAATGAACGCGAGCCAACATCTCCTGGCCCGGGTATTGGATCGATGCGCGAGTCGCTACATTGGAACTGCGGCGACAGCACGGTCGCTAGGGTACAAGATTTAGGTCGAGCCAACTTCGATATGCAGGACTCAGCTTAGGATCACGCACAAATGCCGATTACAGGTCTCGGGTTACCGGAATTCGACTGGGAGGATTGCGAAAGCCTACCAAACGGTACGGTCTAGGATACGAGTCTCACAGATGAAAGTGTACCTGCTAGTGCCCTGGTTTGTCAAGTTATGTGAATGGTGAGTCAGACTGGCTACAGATCTCGATAGGAAGAACAATTCAAGCGTCTTCCTCAACCGGATGTGTGGAAGCTCACAATAGGTAAATCATAGCCTCGCATCCCATGTCCGAAAACACCAGGTGATTAAAACCCTTAAAACAAGATAGACATCTTAGGGTTTCATGGTGAGAAAACTTTTGGCAAAACAGGAAAATCTATAAGTTTTTCTGGCCCTGTTGATTCTATCGAAGCACCCTCGATATGATCGACCTGCACTGTCAATGTCCTCGATACCTTAACGATACTATCGATAAGAGGACTAAAATGTTCAGCAACTAAATATTCATCTGGACAGATTTATCGATGTATCGATAAACTTATCGATATCATCGATAAAAGCACTAATATGTCCAGCAACTGCACAATATATCTGGATGAATTATTGATGTATCGATACTCATATCGATACCATCAATATTCAAATCTCGAGACCATCGAGAGTGGCTCGATAAGATCGACAGGCAGATTTTTGGCGCCCCTGTTTTTTAATGAAATCTCAAAATTCTTAGATATATCGATGACCTCTCGATATGATCTGAATTCAAATATCGATAAGATCGGAGGTCTATCAATGATATCGATGGTGGGTGAGCTCTTCTTATAGTAGATATTTCAGGATATTTTTTAACTATGATCGGGGGCCCTTCGATTTAATCGATATTCAAATATCGATGATATCGACACCAGATCGATTGCATCGAACTAAGCCATAATCTGTCCAGCAAGTTCAAAGATAAATTTGCTGGAATTATCGATGCCTCGACTCTAATCTCGATATCATCGACATTCAAATTTCGATGACCTCAACGGTTCCCCCGATCATTCATGAAAACCTGAAATATTTTCAAAGTCAAGTCTCTCTCATTTTTCATGTGTCGAGGGATCGATCCAGTCATCAATGGAATTAGAGTTCGAAATCCGATGACATCGACAACTATTTCGATTTATCGACCTATTGGCAAGAAGTTTCAAAAGCATATGACATCGAGTCCGAGTCATCGAGCAAACCATCGATGCTATCGAGAGTATACACTCGATGATATTGAACCTGCTCGATGATATCGAACTCTGCCATAAATGTGACCATTTTATATCCGTTGGAACTTCTTGCCTATATATAGAGGACTTGTTCTTTGTTGCTGTAAGAGAGAAAAGAGAGCTTTTGTGTGTTTCAACTTACATCTTATACCTAAAGCCTTTCTCTCTATGGAGTTCATCCTCCAATCCACCCTTACCATTGATATTAAATAGAGTGGATTGGGGAATGAACTTCCGCATTCAAGGATCCTTCAGCTACCGCCTTAATGGCAAATCATTAAGTTGGGATGCCTTGAATGCATAAGAGAGGAACTACTCTATCTTCCTTACAGGAAAATCTTTAGAGAGTAAGATTCCATCTCACCCTTGAGCCAACCCGAAGCTGAGCATTGGTATGTCATCTTGCGTTGCAGATCAAGGGAGCTGAAGACTCTTCATCAACAAGGAGGAGGAGATCTTTGGCGTTGTGCTTAACGGGACTCATCAACTTATCTGTAAGTATCTAGAGTCCAGAGGACACTTGTGATCATTCCTTTCTAGGTCTTGGTCTTAAGTGGTTCTCACCCTTTGAAGTCCTCAAGGAGGCCTCCGGCAGGAGTGTACGTAGTGGGTGCACAGGGTGGACCCTTGCTCTTGTGTAAGGCATAAACTGTTAGGTCCTTGTGTAGGTCCTTGACCTGTGTGGTCTAAAATCTGGGTGCGTTGTGTGGACCCTTGCTCTATAGAGAGCATAAACATTTGGTTAGGAGTGAACCAGTAAAACTCCAGGGTTAGAGGTGAACCGAGTAGAAACCTCCGTGTAAAGGTTGAAGGTGAACCTGATTTAAAACCTTAAGTTTGAGGTGAACCTTGGGAAACCTCCTTAGTGAAATCCAGTACACTTAAGGGTTGAGTACGGTAGCCGGGAGTGGAGTAGACTTATCGTCGAACCACTATAAATGACTGTGTTTGTGATTGCTTTTCTATATGTGTGATTCATATCAATGCATTCTTATTCATATATCTGATCACATCCCACACACATACATAGTCATATCCAACATAGACTAAGTTGTATATTGTTATATCTTGATTAGTTTATGATTGGATCCTCTACTTGGCTTGGAAGCCAGTAGAGTTACATTTGAGTAATCTTGAGAATTGCATATATCATAGGATTAGAGTGATAGGATTTTCAAATAAATCATAAATCTTTAAAAAGTCTTATTCACCCTCCTCTAGGACATATTGGCATATTCCGACTTTAACTCAAGTGGTCTTCACCGCTATTTCAACAGATTCTGACTTCAATACATGCCCCTATAACATATCTTATAGATATACTCGAATACGGAAGTCGCCTAAGAGCACTTATAAATATATCACCCTCTTCAAGAGGAAGGTATACACAGTTATCTCGATTTTACTATGCCTACCATGAGTCCATACACCTTATAAAGGCATCGAAGGGTCCCCAGTCACAACCAGTGACCCCATTGTCTCCTTGATCTCCATTAATTTGCAGGTACTCATAGGCTTGCATGAGGTGGAACATGATCGACCATATTTGAGCAACAACAATTTAATGTCGTTTGTAAGAACGATGATAAAGCCATTCAAAATTTCTCCTTACACTAGCAAATTCATTTGCTTTTCCCCTTTACCCTGTGATACCTAAAGAAAAAAAAAATGGCTTTGGCCATCATTATTGAGCCAATGCTGATGCCATAAGAATAACCTTAAAACCCTCAAGCACTGCAGTCAGATCCTCAACCAAATCCCCCTTCCCTGGTGGTGGCAGAAAGATCCCAGAACATAGAACCAAGTCGAGGCTCTGACATGTAACGTTGATCGAATTATACAGATATTATAAAGAAAACATCCCCTCCCCAACCAAGGCTTGGAATTGGGGGTAACAACCAAGAAATCTCGACCTCTACAAGCACCTCACGACTCATATGTGGTAAAGGATCGACTAGCCTAAAGCAGGTGTGTCCCCACGCAGACCATGAGAATGACTGAGCTCGCTGATTCCAATCTACGTCATACTTTAAAGAGGAGAAGGGATGGGAAAGTTCCTAAGGTCACAGTAGAAAGGAAAGTTTCGTGGGTGATAGAGCTGAATGAAATCCAAGATCAAGTCATGGACATCCAGCAGACATGCCAGACGAAAGCCCTCGCCTATGTCAACGCTTTGCTTGAGAAGTTGAACCCCCGTTCACAGATAACATAATAAGATCACATCCACCATCTAGGTTCTGGATGCCTTAAATAACCTCCTACACAGGGTCGGGGGATCCAGTAGAGCACCTAGAATCCTTTAGAGCATGGATGGAAATTCACAGCGCTTTTGGACCCATGATATGCAGGACATTATGCCTGACTTTGTCAGGAGCCAAGCAAAATGGTATAGACATCTGAAGTCGAAATCCATCAGCTCCTTCACCCATCTCAGCAAGGCCTTCATTACTAAATTCATTGGCGTGAAAGACAGGAGAAATCCTTCAACTCACCTTATCCTGATTACACAAAGAGATGACAAGCTGTTAAGAGACTACATCATCTACTTCAATGTTAAAATAGTTCAGGTCGACGGTTACTCTGACCAAATAGCCCTTGCCGCCATGGTAGCTGGATAGGGAAAGTTCCTCTTCTCAGTTGGTAAGAATCTCCCGACTACTCTCGCCGACCTACATAACTGAGCCCAAAAATATTCATATGTAGAGGAACTCTTCAGTTCACAGAGGGCTACTTGTGGTGGAAACATCTTGCACTATGCCAAAATCATGAATTTGCGACGGACCAAATCCATCGTAAAACCAAATAAACGACGGATTTCATCTGTCGCTTGGTCCGTCACTATTTACTGGGTCTTTTTTTTTTTTTTTTTTTTTTTTTTTTTTGCAACGGATCTTAAAATAATAAATCCATTGCAGATTCGAAAAACCCACTATTCTAGTCTTCATTAAAAATATTAGCGACGGATAAGGTCCGTCTCTAATATGAGTAGAGCGATGGACCTCAAATCCGTCGTTGATTTTCAACTTGTTCAAAAATTAGCGATGGATTTGGTCCATCGCTAAAATATCTGTAAATAAAAAAAATCATTAAATTTATTATTATTATTATTATTATTATTAATCTTACACCTGATAGTCATTAAAAAAAGAATTCACATGATTGGATAGCAACAACATCAAACATGGGTGTGAGGTTAGGAAATTTTCATAATCATTATGCGCAAGGTACAATTACCTACCAAGGGATAACTACTTTCGTTGATTAATAAACATGGGATAGACATTCTCATGTATCATGACTCCATCATAAGTACATACCAAGGGAGATGGAATTACTTTTGTTGATTAATAACGAGTAGAAGTAATTACTTTCATTTCATTCATTAATAACAATGGGACAGAGAGCCTCAACTCTCATGTATCATGATTCTATTGTAAGTTGTGAGAACAAGCTTTCCTCATGTATCATGATTCTATTTCTACAATTGCCACAAGTGATTCTTTAGAATTATAAGCAATTCATGATGGGCTCTAGCAAATAAATGGATCAAAACTTCCTTAGGCGCTATGTGATGAACTGTTACATAGGTTGATTACAAGCGCTATGTAATAATCCATTGCATAGGTTGATTCAATGTGTTCACACGAACTCAGAACCAAATTATAACAGGAAATAAGCCGCCCCAAACTAACATATGAACATGAGAGAGAGAGAGAGAGAGAGAGAGAGAAAGAGAGAGAGAACAAAAAGAAATTAATTACATTTCAACCTTTCCCGTGATTTGGATAAATCATATGACTTGGTTCATGTTACACGGTAAACTAATGAGATTATTTGGAATAACATTTGATCTTCACCAATTTGACTAATGATGTGGCCTCTGACATGATTGAAATATCTTAGTAATATAATTCTCAATTTTGGATCCGCCTTTTGATCATCACATCCAATCTCTTCAAGGAATAGCTAGTAAGACGAAAATGAAAACGGAGAATTAAAATCTTTCTTGACAGTTGTAGAGATTCAACCATTTCCATTAGTGCATTTTCATAGCTGACATGTAGTTTTAGTAATTTCTAAATACCAAGTGCAACATCCCACATTCAATATATCCTGGGTTCATCTCAGGTTAAGATGCTCTCAACAACTAAATGAGACAGAACCTCATCTAATTTAGCTGTAACATCCCGAAATTTTGCCAACCTGGGATTAGACGTCCTAGGGCAATGAGTCGATCCTAAGACCTTATCAACTTGTCAAAACTGAACCCCACAGTCTAAAATTGCTCTTTAAACCATTTTCTTCACAAATCCCACCCTTCACTACCTTATGCTCTCAATTTTTCAAAACACTTTCGCCCTAGACACTAACTTAAACTAGTTAAGTAGTAAAACTTGGATCACTTTATATACAAACTACAAAGGCCTAAGTACCATCTCAACCAGAAAACAATTAGGATTAAATCCTTTAGAAATTTAACAAAGTTAACTAAGTGCAAAACTCGATTAGCCATGAAATCCATTGGGATCGCTTTAAATACGATCTGCAAGACCCAAAACTTGCAAAATCAGTGACTCTAGGTTACCCTAAAGTTTAGAACCAAACTCATTTCCCAGCTGCTCTCGGGAATGAAATGAAACTTCGTATTAGGTCTAGACCGCACATCGGAAGTCCGATTAACACGAAGTTAAGGAACTAGGACCGCCTTGCTGGGCTTGACAACCATCTCAAAAATCAGGTCCAACCGATGTCCCACGGCCATTCGTTTGGATCCGGAGCGAGGGAGTGTGAAAAACACTATTCCCATTCCAAAATAAATATCAGGAATAGTGATCTGGCACCATTCGCTTGCGCATCAGTATTAAGCAACCAGACCGTCAGAATCAGACTAAATTACACCCTCGGATTAAGGAAAATTTCAGGAACATTTACATGTACTTGGAATTTCGGATCGTGGCCCACTGACCGTTGAACTGAAAGTGGTCCGCCACGTGCGATCTGGGAATCCGATCAAGTCAAAAACGTAATCCCACATAGATCCATGTGTGGTGAGCTTAAGTCTGACGTTTGGCTCAAGGAGGGCCACCAGAACCTCTCTTTTGAGCTGAAAAAGTGACGAAATACCTATATTAGCAGTAACCCTTGAACAGGAGTCTATTTCGGTGAGTTTTGAGACTATATAAGGACCTTAAACCCTCTCTCATGGCAGTCATACGAATTTGGGATTTGAGAGAGGGAAAAGAGAGAGGAAGTGAGGGAGAAGTGGGAGAATCTCCCTGCCGTCGTTCCCTGGCACCACACGGGCTGCATGATCCCTTTCTTGACGCTTTTCCGGAGTTTCCGGCGTCGTTTCTAGGTAAGAAACCCTAACCCTAATCTTTTTTGGGGTTTAGACTGTTGTAGGTTGTGAAATAGCTAACCTATTTCGTTCTCTAGGTTGCCAAACTGCAGAATACGGAAGCTTAGCAAACCTATCAACTCCGTTACGATTCTACGACAAAAGGTGTGGACTTTAGGTGTATAGGTTAGGGTTTTCAACGCTTTCAATGTCAGATAATGATAGATTCATGATCTGCATGCAATTGCACATGTACAAAGTGCTTTCCGTTTCCTGTTTCGATTAACGTTGTAGAATATAGAATTTCACATACTCTAGGTATACGTAGAAATACCGTATACGTATTTTTTTTTGGAGAAATGTTTGACATGTTTATTTAATATATGATTATACTATATATGGATAAAATACTAGTTTGGCGAAAGGAATCGCCGTAATACATGTTCACTTGTAAATGCTACGTATGTTGAAATTGTGTATTCTAGAAATACCGTATATGTGTAAGTTTTGGAAATGTAATTGTCATGATTATTTGTAATATGATTATGGTATACATGGATAAAATACTCGTTTGGCTAAAGGATAACCCTAATACATGTTTTACTAACATACACCATGTATGTTGTGATAGTGTATTCTAAGTGTTGTGGAAATGGCTGAATGAGTATAGAATTCTCATTCGTGCTCGCCATGACTAATTGTCATGGATTCATGATTGATGTATTGGCGATACCCCCTTTGACGAAAGGATTTGCCCTAAGTCACGCCACGGCCAATATACACTATATATGCTAAAATGTGTGGCCCAAGTGTTTGTGGAAATGACTGAATGAATATGGAACTTGGATTCCTGCTTGCCATGACTATCCGTCGTGGGTGTACGCGTGTTATGATTGGGGCAACTCCCTAGTGAAAGGATTTGGCCTAATGCCTATGTGATCGACATATGTCATGTATGTTGATGTATGTTTGTTTAAGTGTTTCTTGAAATGTCTGAATGAGTAGTAGTTAGCAAATTGTAAAGTATAAGGGTGTTGAGATATGATTCTCAACCTCTTTTAACTATGTGTATGATCTCCTTTGATAGTTGTGTGATTAGGAATTGAACATGTACAAACTCATACTTGTGTTGTGATTCATAACATGCTCAACTGCTTTATGATTTTAACTATGTAATGCATATGTTTAAATTTATATTTACGTTGCATGATCCGTCATGGGTGATGGGGGAGCGGAGCAACAAGTGCGTGCAACAGCCCTGGCAGCCCTAAACGGATAATACCAGACCTCGACTGTATGAGTTGAATCTTGATCCATTACTGCTTTGTCTATCTGCAACTGAGTGTGTTTGGGGCTATGATATGGCCCAGGCAATCGGTAACGAGATTGAACTCGTGGCTGATATTCATTTGCCACGTGGGATGTGTTCGACGAACTCGAGTCGTGCGTTGCCTGTCGGTAGTGGCTAGGCCACACGAAGTTGTTTATGCACTTTATGTCGTGCAGTTCAACGGGCGATCGTGCTAGTCGAGCTCGTCAAGTAACCCGATCTGCCTTACATATGTTCACCCTATTTGGACGCTACTGCTTGAACCTAGGGTACCAAACTTACCAGTGAAACCCCCTTTTAACCATGGTACCTCGATCCGCTAAGACGCATGAGCCGGGCATGGTGGTATGGGACACCGTGGTTGAGCTGTCGGCCTACGCTGGGGCCATGTGCCTCCCCGTAGTGACCATTGCGCAACCAACTCGTGAGCCGAATATGGTGGTATGGGACACTGTATTCGAGCTGTCGATACTTACGGTGAGAGCCGAGTACGGTGAGACCTGTACTCGTGCTGACGGGCGACGAGTCCTCTGTAGTATCTTCGAGTATACTCCAAGGGTCTGTGATTGGCGACGAGTCTTTCATAGCGACTAGAGCATGAGTGGAGCCGAGTACGGTGAGACCTGTACTCGAGCTGACGGCTAGTGATTGAGCCGAGTACGGTGAGACCTGTACTCGAGCTGACGGTCAGCAATTGAGCCGCATACGGTGAGATCTGTATCCGTGCTGACGGGTGATGAGCCCTTTGTGATGCCTTTGCTAAGCCTCTCAAACCATAATATCGTATGAGATTAACTAGGATTGACAACCCTAGAATGGATCATGTTTGGGAATGATACAAGGGAGGTACCTTAGTTTCCCAATACTGCTGGTTGAAATGGACTAATAATAACTTGGTAATCATGAGCATCATCGCACCGCATGTGCTTTGTAGATGTGGCGCACTGAGGGAGTTAAGCATTCGTGAACGTAAGATGATGTCGCTTGAGGGTGGTTTGGCAAGGGCATACAGCATCATGTCATTTCATTCTTGCATTTAATAAGAGTAGTTAGAATTGTTTGATTTGTACTGCTTTATCATTACTGCTTGATTGAATTGATAACATGTTAACCTATGCTTTACTGTTCCACTGAGTTGATCACTCACTCCCACGTTACGGGACGGTGTTTGCAACACCAACCAGATTTGTTGAGTTTCAGGTGATGGCGATGCTTGTGAAGCAGAGCCGGACTACTTCTATGATGATAGGAGGAATTCTCCTATCTGTATCTCTCTGGCAGGTCAATGAAGACCTGATATTGTATTGACGGGGTTATGGTACATGGGATAGGAGGCATTACACTTCCTCGTATTTGGTACATTTTAGAACTGCACTTGTATTTATTTAACCTGGTAATGTTATCACACTCTGGAGACTCATCATAGGTTATATATTTTATCTATCTATCACAGTCTTCCGCTTGCAAATTTAACTGTCTCTGGAGTATGATATGCTGTTTTGGCTTAATCTCACTCATGTTCAATGCACGAATACAGTCAACATTTAAACATCATTCATTTTGTTGCATAAGTGATGTTCTGGAACTCGGGAGTTGAGTTTATGCTCGACCCCCGATTTTCAGGGCTTTACAAGATGGTATCAGAGCATGATTTTGATTAAACCGGACCTAGGTTATGGTCACACTACGCACTCTGACGCACTCTGACTTAGGAGGGAGCGACGGAATGTAGAAACAGTCTTAGGCATCCTTGTTCCGTCCAACGGCTAGTTCACTGAAAACGAACGCCGAAATCGAGTCTGTATTCAACCATGGTCGCACGGGTCAATCTTAAAACATTTCTAGGCTGTTTAGTAATGAGTCTAGATCATAATCCACCTCATCCCAACTGATAAGAGTGATGATGATAACTACTCCGAATCCTCGGAGCTTCTCTGGACTCCTCACCGAGACTTCCCGAATCCATGAGGAAAGAAAGCAGACAATATAAATAAATTCTAATACATTCGTAATTGATTAATGAATGTTTAAAAATGAGTTCACAACCCTTTAAATAGGGGTACCAAGTAATGAGAATGAAATCAGAAACAAACTACAACTAAAACTCCTAGAATTCGCGACTTACTATAGGGTCGTGATGTCTACTAAGTGCGCAAGGTTCTCAGCCAAAAATAGTAAGTGACCTATTTGGCTTCACCAAACTGTCCTCCTAATTATTCTAAGTCCTTTGCATGATGGGCGTAACTCTTAAAGCTCGACCGATGAAGACTAATTAAACTAAAACTACCATTTTTAGCAAAACGAAATTGAAGCGGGGAAAAACCGTCAATCGGAGGGTTTTCTCGCAATTCTGGGCTGCGCAACCCGACAAGTTGGGTTGGTTGGCTTCATTAGCTCGTTCTACCCCAAATTCATATATTTTACGTCAGATAACTCATTTCGGATTGCAAGTTACGTCCGGTTTAACCTGAAACTACCTGAAATTGAACGAACCGGATTCGAGGGCCTCCCCACTTAAATCCGATGGGACCCAGGGTCGAACCAGGGTGCGTTTGGCACCTTGGGACCATGGAGAACACACCCCACCCGCGGCGGCATCCCACCGGCTACCTTGGACCGCGGTGGAACCGCGGTTCCGGCGGTGGACCGCGGTCCGGTGGCCCACCTGGTGTAGGGCCGGGGCTGGGGTTGGTCGGCCCGACCACCCCTACCCCCTGGCATGTGTGAAATTGGCTGGAGATTGGGCGTTTTGGGGCTGGAGCACCCCACTCTCTCATTTCACCCTTCCAAGCCCTCCAACTTCCTGTTTTTCTCTCCAAACTCCCTTCCAATCGTCTCATTTCCCATTTTCGGTCATCACCCACTCCCTTCCATCGTTTATAGCCACACCTACCTTCTACCCTCTTCGTTTCTCTCATTTGGACGCCTACACGCCCCCTTGAAGCTCTAAAATCGTGCAAGCTCCCTAAGCCATCCTACTTTTCCATTTTCCTTCTCCATTCGCTGTCTTTAGGGCCTTTACAACATCTGTTGAGGCTCACATCTGTGGCGAACCAAAAACTCCAGCCTTTCCTCTCTGTTTCTTTACGTTTCCATGGCCTTATTCGTGGTCATTACGGCTAGTTTCTCGATGTCCACCTTCCTCTCTCATGGGAAAGAGGATTACCGCCTTTGGGTGTTTACGTTCTCATGTTCATGGGTGTAGTAGTTGGTACGATGTTCTAGATGTGTGAGGACGTTTAGGGCCCGTTCGGCCAACTGCATTAGGTGGGTAAGGTGGATTGAATTGTAAAAGTAATAATAAATGTATGTGTAAAGTATGGTTCATAGATTGGTGTATCCCATGTTTTCTAATACCATGTTTGGAGTGTGTGCAATTAAAAGTAAATTCTGAGATTTTCTTTCAAATAACACTTAGTAATTCTGCTTCCTGGGATTTGGAAATCCCATCTCACACTTTCCGACACCAGGCTCATTTTCCAAAGCCTATACCAATAATTTTGATCCCCACCCACCCTCCTACCAACCATGTCACTCCCAATCCCGAGGTAGGATTAGTAATGCGGTCACATTTAATACAACTTAAGACCACTTGCCAAATAGTGTTGAAGTGATAAAGTCCCTTGATATACATTAACCCACCACACTCTGACAGCTTAAGCTTTTAGAGTAAATGGTTGTTTGACAAATATGACCCTTAGAGTTTTGGACCTAGCGTAGTGCTCCTAGATTTCGACAGACCTGACCGTAGAGGAAATCCAACAAATTAATAATGTGAACCTTAGGATCCTCTTAGCTGGTATGAGCATATGTGAAATGCTCGGGTGTAGTTAAATTCAACTATAAGCAACTCAGTTCCAATTAGACAACTTTGACCCTAAGTGACAAAACCCTTCCTTGTATTAGAAATGAAGTGAAATCATCTAGCGTAGAGGCATAGACTTTGAATCACAACTAGTGGATTACCGCTACGCATACGTTGAGCCTAGGCTGCTGACTAGACTAAGAAATATAAACGACTAACAATACTAAGATAATTGAGTGATGGACGTAGTTAGTTGGCTTGAATAGGTTGGAATGAGACCCCGTTCCTTTGTTGAATCCTCTCGATACCCATAGGTATCAATGTCATAGTACACATCGTCGATGAAAGGCAGACCAATGTATTTCCCATTTCATGTCAAGGATAGGTTATAAATTACACCTTGATCCGACTTACGGATCAGGACATAGCTCTTGAGCCTTGAGGGTGAAAATAAAATTTTAAGGGGGGTAGAACATTATGAGCCCAAGCTAGTTAGGTCACCTAATACACATCTTTGATCTGGGTGGTGCAGCGAAAACGTGGTGGACCCTACCCCACTGGCCCAGGATCGAAACGGTGCTCGATAAATACGAACAGTATAGAAGCCCTAGTAAGTTCTACTATGAGAAACCGTTTTAGGATGATCTAGTAAGATTTGGTTCACCATTTCCTTGGATATAGATAATAATAAGGACTCTCTTAGACTAAGACTTAAAGGGTAACCTTAGACATAGACCATTTGAGCCTTTCAATGATGGACTCTCCCTATGTTTCTAGAGTGATCGGACTATGGAGGTACTGAAATATACAACTGCGAAACATTCGCGGCTTGACCCAATTCTTAATCCTGGGTGACTACCAATGGACTCACTGCTTGGCCGAGCAGAAGACCAGGATCCACCAGGATTCAGAAGGGATACGATAAGCTTTCTACCCTGGCCCGGTAGATGATCGATGTATCGGGATTAAGCCCACCATAAATGTCTCTCCGTGTTGGTCAAACAATGAAAATAACTTACTCTAGATAATTGGGAATTGTCGTCAAGACTCCAAATAGGTACAGAAATAAATTGTAGCAAACCATCAGGGTATGAGAAATGGATAGAGAAATAAGTTTTAAGGGGGGTAGACTAAAATGAATCAGCTGGTATATACCCTACCACGCGTAGAAACTTGGAAATCAATAAGTCTTAGGCAAGTGAAATAATAGGAATCTTCCCTTATTACCCTTAGCCAATTTCGGGGACGAAATTTTGTTTTAAGGGGGGTAGATTGTAACATCCCGGATTTTGCCAAGACTATGGAGGTACTGAAATATACAACTGTGAAACATTCGCGGCTTGACCCAATTCTTAATCCTGGGTGAGTACCAATGGACTCACTGCTTGGCCGAGCAGAAGACCAGGATCCACCAGGATTCAGAAGGGATACGATGAGCTTTCTACCCTGGCCCGGTAGATGATCGATATATCGGGATTAAGCCCACCATAAATGTCTCTCCGTGTTGGTCAAACAATGAAAACAACTTACTCTAGATAATTGGGAATTGTCGTCAAGACTCCAAATAGGTACAGAAATAAATTGTAGCAAACCATCAGGGTATGAGAAATGGATAGAGAAATAAGTTTTAAGGGGGGTAGACTAAAATGAATCAGCTGGTATATACCCTACCACGCGTAGAAACTTGGAAATCAATAAGTCTTAGGCAAGTGAAATAATAGGAATCTTCCCTTATTACCCTTAGCCAATTTCGGGGACGAAATTTTGTTTTAAGGGGGGTAGATTGTAACATCCCGGAATTTTGCCAACCTGGGATTAGACGTCCTAGGGCAATGAGTCGATCCTAAGACCTTATCAACTTGTCAAAACTGAACCCCACAGTCTAAAATTGCTCTTTAAACCATTTTCCTCACAAATCCCACCCTTCACTACCTTATGCTTTCAATTTTTCAAAGCACTTTCGCCCTAGACACTAACTTAAACTAGTTAAGTAGTAAAACTTGGATCACTTTATATACAAACTACAAAGGCCTAAGTACCATCTCAACCAGAAAACAATTAGGATTAAATCCTTTAGAAATTTAACAAAGTTAACTAAGTGCAAAACTCGATTAGCCATGAAATCCGTTGGGATCACTTTAAATACGATCTGCAAGACCCAAAACTTGCAAAATCAGTGACTCTAGGTTACCCTAAAGTTTAGAACCAAACTCATTTCCCGGCTGCTCTCGGGAATGAAATGAAACTTCGTATTAGGTCTAGACCGCACATCGGAAGTCCGATTATGTAACGCCCTGAAAATCGGGGGTCGAACATAAACTCAACTCCCGAGTTCCAGAACATCACTTATGCAACAAAATGAATGATGATTGAATGTTGACTGTATTCGTGCATTGAACATGAGTGAGATTAAGCCAAAACAGCATATCATACTCCAGAGATAGTTAAATTTGCAAGCGGAAGACTGTGATAGATAGATAAAATATATAACTTATGATGAGTCTCCAGAGTGTGATAACATTACCAGGTTAAATAAATACAAGTGCAGTTCTAAAATGTACCAAATGTGAGGAAGTGTAATGCCTCCTATCCCATGTACCATAGCCCCGTCAATACAATATCAGGTCTTCATTGACCTGCCAGAGAGATACAGATAGGAGAATTCCTCCTATCATCATAGAAGTAGTCCGGCTCTGCTTCACAAGCATCGCCACCACCTGAAACTCAACAAATCTGGTTGGTGTGTACAACACCGTCCCGTAACGTGGGAGTGAGTGATCAACTCAGTGGAACAGTAAAGCATAGGTTAACATGCTAGCAATTCAATCAAGCAGTAATGATAAAGCAGTACAAATCAAACATTTCTAACTACTCTTGTTAAGTGCGAAAATGAAATGACATGATGCTGTATGCCCTTGCCAAACCACCCTCAAGCGACATCATCTTACGTTCGCGAATGCTTACTCCCTCAGTGCGCCACATCTACAAAGCACATGCGGTGCGATGATGCTCATGATTAGCAAGTTTTTATTAGTCCATTTCAAACAGCAGTATTGGGAAACTAAGGTACCTCCCTTGTATCATTCCCAAACATGATCCATTCTAGGGTCGTCAATCCTAGTTAACCTCATACGACATTATGGTTTGAGAGGCTTAGCGAAGGCATCACAAAGGGCTCGTCACCCGTCAGCACAGATACAGATCTCACCGTATGCGGTTCAATTGCTGACCGTCAGCTCGAGTACAGGTCTCACCGTACTCGGCTCAATCACTAGCCGTCAGCTCGAGTACAGGTCTCACTATACTCGGCTCAACTCATACTCTAGTTGCTGTGAAAGACTCGTCGCCAATCACAGACCCTTGGAGTATACTCGAAGATACTACGGAGGACTCGTCGCCTGTCAGCACGAGCACAGGTCTCACCGTACTCGGCTCTCGCCGTAAGTATCGACAGCTCGAATACAGTGTCCCATACCACCGTATTCGGCTCACGAGTTTGGTTGCGCAATGGTCACTACGGGGAGGCACATGGCCCCAGCGTAGGCCGACAGCTCGACCACGGTGTCCCATACCACCATGCCCGGCTCATGCGTCTTACCGGATCGAGGTACCATGGTTAAAAGGGGGTTTCACTGGTAAGTTTGGTACCCTAGGTTCAAGCAGTAGCGTCCAAACAGGGTGAACATGCATAAGGCAGATCGGGTTACTTGACGAGCTCGACTAGCACGATCACCCGTTGAGCTGCACGACATGAAGTGCATAAACAACTTCGTGTGGCCTAGCCACTGCCGACAGGCAACGCACGACTCGAGTTCGTCGAACACATCCCACGTGGCAAATGAATCTCATCCATGAGTTCAATCCCGTTACCGATTGCCTTGGGCCATAATCATAGCCCCAAACACAATCAATTGCAGATAGATAAAGCAGTAATGGATCAAGATTCAACTCCTACAATCAAGATCTAGTATTATCCGTTTAGGGCTGCCAGGGCTGTTGCACGCACTCGTTGCTCCGCTCCCCCATCACCCATGACGGATCATACAACGTAAATATAAATTCAACATATGCATTACATAGATAAAATCATAAAAGCAGTTGAGCATATTATGAATCACAACACAAGCATGAGTTTGTACATGTTCAATTCCTAATCACACAACTATCAAAGGAGATCATACACATAGTTAAAAGAGGTTGAGAATCATATCTCAACACCCTTATACTTTACAATTTGCTAACTACTACTCATTCAGACATTTCAAGAAACACTTAAACAAACATACATCAACATACACGACATATGTCGATCACATAGGCATTAGGCCAAATCCTTTCACTAGGGAGTTGCCCCAATCATAACACGCGTACACCCACGACGGATAGTCATGGCAAGCAGGAATCCCAGTTCCATATCCATTCAGTCATTTCCACAAACACTTGGGCCACACATTTTAGCATATATAGTGTATATTGGCCGTGGAGTGACTTAGGGCAAATCCTTTCGTCAAAGGGAGTATCGCCAATACATCAATCATGAATCCATGACAATTAGTCATGGCGAGCACGAATGAGAATTCTATACTCATTCAGCCATTTCCACAAACACTTGGAATACACTATTACAACATACATGGTGTATGTTAGTAAAACATGTATTAGGGTTATCCTTTAGCCAAACGAGTATTTTATCCATGTATACCATAATCATACAACAAATAATCATGACAATTACATTTCCAAAACTTACACATATACGGTATTTCTAGAATACACAATTTCATCATACGTAGCATTTACAAGTGAACATGTATTACGGCGATTCCTTTCGCCAAACTAGTATTTTATCCATATATAGTATAATCATACATTAAATAAACATGTCAAACATTTCTCTAAAAAAAATACGTATACGGTATTTCTACGTATACCTAGAGTATGTGAAATTCCATATTCTACAACGTTAATCGAAACAGGAAACGGAAAGCACTTTGTACATGTGCAATTGCATGCAGATCATGAATCTATCATTATCTGACATTGAAAGAGTTGAAAACCCTAACCTATACACCTAAAGTCCGCACCTTTTGTCGTAGAATCGTAACGGAGTTGATAGGTTTGCTAAGCTTTCGTATTCGGCAGTTTGGCAACCTAGAGAACGAAATAGGTTAGCTATTTCACAACCTACAACAGTCAAAACCCCAAAACAGATTCGGGTTAGGGTTTCTTACCTAGAAACGACGCCGGAAACACTGGAAAAGCGTCAAGAAAGGGATGGTGCAGCCCGTGTGGTGGCAGGGAACGACGACAGGGAGATTCTCCCACTTCTCCCTCACTTCCTCTCTCTTTTCCCTCTCTCAAAACCCAAATTCGTATGGCTGCCATGAGAGAGGGTTTAAGGTCCTTATATAGTCTCAAAACTCACCGAAATAGACTCCTGTTCAAGGGTTACTGCTAATATAGGTATTTCGTCACTTTTCCAGCTCAAAAGAGAGGTTCTGGTGGCCCTCCTTGAGTCAAACGTCAGACTTAAGCTCACCACACATGGATCTATGTGGGATTACGTTTTCGACTCGATCGGATTCCCAAATCACACGTGGCGGACCAGTTTCAGTTCAACGGTCAGTGGGCCACGATCTGAAATTCCAAGCACATGTAAATGTTCCTGAAATTTTTCCTGATCCGAGGGTGTAATTTGGTCTGATTCTGATGGTCTGGTTGCTTAATACTGATGCGCAAGCGAATGGTGCCAGATCACTATTCCTGATATTTATTTTGGAATGGGAATAGTGTTTTTCACACTCCCTCGCTCCGGATCCAAACGAATGGCCGTGGGACATCGGCTGGACCTGATTTTCGAGATGATTGTCAAGCCCAGTGAGGCGGTCCTAGTTCCTTAACTTCCTGTTAATCGGACTTCCGAGGTGCGGCCTAGACCTAATACGAAGTTTCATTTCATTCCCGAGAGCAGCCGGGAAATGAGTTTGGTTCTAAACTTTAGGGTAACCTAGAGTCACTGATTTTGCAAGTTTTGGGTCTTGCAGATCGTATTTAAAGCGATCCCAACGGATTTCATGGCTAATCGAGTTTTGCACTTAGTTAACTTTGTTAAATTTCTAAAGGATTTAATCCTAATTGTTTTCTGGTTGAGGTAGTACTTAGGCCTTTGTAGTTTGTATATAAAGTGATCCAAGTTTTACTACTTAGCTAGTTTAAGTTAGTGTCTAGGGCGAAAGTGCTTTGAAAAATTGAAAGCATAAGGTAGTGAAGGGTGGGATTTGTGAAGAAAATGGTTTAAAAAGCAATTTTAGACTGTGGGATTGAGTTTTGACAAGGTGATAAGGTCTTAGGATCAACCCATTGCCCTAGGACGTCTAATCCCAGGTTGGCAAAAATCCGGGATGTTACAGATTAACACGAAGTTAAGGAACTAGGACCGCCTTACTGGGCTTGACAACCATCTCAAAAATCAGGTCCAGCCGATGTCCCACGGCCATTCATTTGGATCCGGAGCGAGGGAGTGTGAAAAACACTATTCCCATTCCAAAATAAATATCAGGAATAGTGATCTGGCACCATTCGCTTGCGCATCAGTATTAAGCAACCAGACCGTCAGAATCAGATTAAATTACACCCTCGGATTAAGAAAAATTTCAGGAACATTTACATGTACTTGGAATTTCGGATCGTGGCCCACTGCCGTTGAACTGAAAGTGGTCCGCCACGTGCGATCTGGGAATCCGATCGAGTCAAAAACGTAATCCCACATAGATCCATGTGTGGTGAGCTTAAGTCTGACGTTTGGCTCAAGGAGGGCCACCAGAACCTCTCTTTTGAGCTGAAAAAGTGACGAAATACCTATATTAGCAGTAACCCTTGAACATGAGTCTATTTCGGTGAGTTTTGAGACTATATAAGGACCTTAAACCCTCCCTCATGGCAGCCATACGAATTTGGGATTTGAGAGAGGGAAAAGAGAGAGGAAGTGAGGGAGAAGTGGGAGAATCTCCCTGCCGTCGTTCCCTGGCACCACACGGGCAACACCATCCCTTTCTTGACGCTTTTTTGGCATTTCCGGCGTCGTTTCTAGGTAAGAAACCCTAATCCTAATCTGTTTTGGGGTTTAGACTGTTGTAGGTTGTGAAATAGCTAACGTATTTCGTTCTCTAGGTTGCCAAACTGCCGAATACGGAAGCTTAGCAAACCTATCAACTCCGTTACGATATTACGACAAAAGGTGCGGACTTTAGGTGCATAGGTTAGGGTTTTCAACGCTTTCAATGTCAGATAATGATAGATTCATGATCTGCATGCAATTGCACATGTACAAAGTGCTTTCCGTTTCCTGTTTCGATTAACGTTGTAGAATATGGAATTTCACATACTCTAGGTATACGTAGAAATTCCGTATACGTATTTTTTTTAGAGAAATGTTTGACATGTTTATTTAATGTATGATTATACTATATATGGATAAAATACTAGTTTGGCGAAAGGAATCGCCGTAATACATGTTCACTTGTAAATGCTACGTATGTTGAAATTGTGTATTCTAGAAATACCGTATATGTGTAAGTTTTGGAAATGTAATTGTCATGATTATTTGTAGTATGATTATGGTATACATGGATAAAATACTCGTTTGGCTAAAGGATAACCCTAATACATGTTTTACTAACATACACCATGTATGTTGTGATAGTGTATTCTAAGTGTTGTGGAAATGGCTGAATGAGTATAGAATTCTCATTCGTGCTCGCCATGACTAATTGTCATGGATTCATGATTGATGTATTGGCGATACCCCCTTTGACGAAAGGATTTGCCCTAAGTCACGCCACGACCAATATACACTATATATGCTAAAATGTGTGGCTTAAGTGTTTGTGGAAATGACTGAATGAATATGGAACTTGGATTCCTGCTTGCCATGACTATCCGTCGTGGGTGTACGCGTGTTATGATTGGGGCAACTCCCTAGTGAAAGGATTTGGCCTAATGCCTATGTGATCGACATATGTCGTGTATGTTGATGTATGTTTGTTTAAGTGTTTCTTGAAATGTCTGAATTTGTAGTAGTTAGCAAATTGTAAAGTATAAGGGTGTTGAGATATGATTCTCAACCTCTTTTAACTATGTGTATGATCTCCTTTGATAGTTGTGTGAGTAGGAATTGAACATGTACAAACTCATGCTTGTGTTGTGATTCATAACATGCTCAACTGCTTTATGATTTTAACTATGTAATGCATATGTTTAAATTTATATTTACGTTGTATGATCCGTCATGGGTGATGGGGGAGCGGAGCAACGAGTGCGTGCAACAGCCCTGGCAGCCCTAAATGGATAATACCAGACCTCGACTGTATGAGTTGAATCTTGATCCATTACTGCTTTGTCTATCTGCAACTGATTGTGTTTGGGGCTATGATTATGGCCCAGGCAATCGGTAACGAGATTGAACTCGTGGTTGAGATTCATTTGCCACGTGGGATGTGTTCTACGAACTCGAGTCGTGCGTTGCCTGTCGGCAGTGGCTAGGCCACACGAAGTTGTTTATGCACTTCATGTCGTGCAGCTCAACGGGCGATCGCGCTAGTCGAGCTCGACAAGTAACCCGATCTGCCTTACGCATGTTCACCCTATTTGGACGCTACTGCTTGAACCTAGGGTACCAAACTTACCAGTGAAACCCCCTTTTAACCATGGTACCTCGATCCGCTAAGACGCATGAGCCGGGCATGGTGGTATGGGACACCGTGGTCGAGCTGTCGGCCTACGCTGGGGCCATGTGCCTCCCCGTAGTGACCATTGCGCAATCAACTCGTGAGCCGAATATGGTGGTATGGGACACTGTATTCGAGCTGTCGATACTTACGGCGAGAGCCGAGTACGGTGAGACCTGTACTCGTGCTGACGGGCGACGAGTCCTCCGTAGTATCTTCGAGTATACTCCAAGGGTCTGTGATTGGCGACGAGTCTTTCACAGCGACTAGAGCATGAGTGGAGCCGAGTACGGTGAGACCTGTACTCGAGCTGACGGCTAGTGATTGAGCCGAGTACGGTGAGACCTGTACTCGAGCTGACGGTCAGCAATTGAGCCGCATACGGTGAGATCTGTATCCGTGCTGACGGGTGACGAGCCCTTTGTGATGCCTTCGCTAAGCCTCTCAAACCATAATATCGTATGAGATTAACTAGGATTGACGACCCTAGAATGGATCATGTTTGGGAATGATACAAGGGAGGTACCTTAGTTTCCCAATACTGCTGGTTGAAATGGACTAATAATAACTTGGTAATCATGAGCATCATCGCACCGCATGTGCTTTGTAGATGTGGCGCACTGAGGGAGTTAAGCATTCGCGAACGTAAGATGATGTCGCTTGAGGGTGGTTTGGCAAGTGCATACAGCATCATGTCATTTCATTTTTGCATTTAATAAGAGTAGTTAGAATTGTTTGATTTGTACTGCTTTATCATTACTGCTTGATTGAATTGATAACATGTTAACCTATGCTTTACTGTTCTACTAAGTTGATCACTCACTCCCACGTTACGGGACGGTGTTTGCAACACCAACCAGATTTGTTGAGTTTCAGGTGATGGCGATGCTTGTGAAGCAGAGCCGGACTACTTCTATGATGATAGGAGGAATTCTCCTATCTGTATCTCTCTGGCAGGTCAATGAAGACCTGATATTGTATTGACGGGGCTATGGTACATGGGATAGGAGGCATTACACTTCCTCACATTTGGTACATTTTAGAACTGCACTTGTATTTATTTAACCTGGTAATGTTATCACACTCTGGAGACTCATCATAGGTTATATATTTTATCTATCTATCACAGTCTTCCGCTTGCAAATTTAACTGTCTCTGGAGTATGATATGCTGTTTTGGCTTAATCTCACTCATGTTCAATGCACGAATACAGTCAACATTTAAACATCATTCATTTTGTTGCATAAGTGATGTTCTGGAACTCGGGAGTTGAGTTTATGCTCGACCCCCGATTTTCAGGGCGTTACATTAGCGCTATGACATAACATCAAAATCTTACCTTTGATGTCCCAGCTACTTCAGTAGAAAAACATGGAGCTGCTCATGTTTTCACGAAGCTTTGACAGCTTCGACACTGGAATAGCTCCCGCAGATGTAATTCCACCATGGCCAGATGACGTCTCTGACATATCCTCAAACTTCATGAACAACGACATTTGCGTTGTTGCCAAATGTGTGTAGCTTATTGGTGCAACTAAGGGGAAAAATCATTAAACAACATTATGATTAAATGCACTGCATAGTTCCTACCAAAAGAAGAAGAAAAAGAAGATGTACGCATTTCATATATAGGAAGTTAACCAGATGGGGTTGCCACTGTGTGGATCCATCACTAACCCTTTTCCCCAAAGATAGGGTTCAACATTGGTGAAACTAGTTGATTATTGCAGGCCACTGATCGATCTACAAAAACATTGCCAGACATTTGGGGAATTGCCCATCCATGGCTGGGTCCAACCAACTATGGTCGGTATAGCTAAAAAATGGGTCCCAACTCGAATAAACTGAGGGGCAACTCGGGCTGGTTGGGCTAGGTTGAGGGTCAACCCCCAACTCGACCCGATCTGAATTCCAACCTAGGTAGGCAAACCCAACCTGAATTCCTCTACGCTTAACCAGTGAGACACTATTCCCCAGTAGACCTAACCCATCCTGAATTTGCTAAGGCCAATCCTCAACCGGATTTCAAATTATTTTGGAGTTTTCCAACCCTAAGCCAAATGAGGAACCCAACAACCCAGCCCCAACTCAACCCTAGGTTATGTTTGGGTAAGTAAGGTTTTGGTTGATCCCAAGTTGCAGCCCTAAAACTCAAAAGAGTCCTTTGACAGGGAGATAGTAATTAAAATCCCTCATAACATAAAATAGGCAATTACCACATAACAAAAACACGGTACTTACTGATTAATATCGCAGTTGTGATCATCTGATACCTGAACAGATGCAGAGCAATATCATGAATAGTTTCAGCATTTACCCATACATTGCAAGGGACATAAATAAAGTCACTGTATACAAAAGAGGTGGAGGGAAAGCCTACTAACACATAAGACAATGAATGCACAAGCTCTTGGAGATCATCAGGGGAGAAGCCAATCTCATCCAGCAAAACATGTTAGTGAGTAGGGTGCGTTGTTCCCTATTTAAAAGAAAAGACGATGCAAAAGTAAGCAATCCACACCCACCTTGATTGATTGTGTACCAATTCTTTCTGCTTGTGTATGGATATGAGCACAATCAAAAGGACCGGGTGATGCAATCAATCAAGGGAGGATGGATGGTGACTTCCCACAATTTAACACAAAGGTCAGCTCCATATCAAATCTTACAATCATTCCTGCATGTGAACACATGTAGAAGTCATGGTTTTGCGGATGGCAAATTGCTTTGTCCACAATAGTGCTTGTACAAGTGAAAAAATAAAGAACAATAAAGAAATAAATAAAAGGACAATTCACATTGAACAAGCTCAGGAAGCAAAATTTCCAGCACAAAATATTCATGTACCTAGATAATAATAGCCGTTTGGAGCTGAGAATAAAAGCTCCAAAGCAAGCAATTCAATGCTCATCTGGAATATCTTAGTTCCAGAGATCGACATGATTTACTAGCACCAAAGGCAAATGAGATATATTTCGGGGCAGGTATAAGGCCCAGTGCTACCCCAAAAGAAAAATAATCTCCGTTGCACTAACTTCTACTTGGGATAAGCATTCCACTAAAGCATTAACAAATAACCATGATGGATTGAAGTGAAAATTTGATTTTCAATATTCTTTTCTTTAAGAAATTTATGAAGAGGCTAACCATGCGAAACATTGTCCGGAGATTGAAGTTGGAAGAATTTAGTGTGGTGGTTTTTTGGAGCCACAATAATTGTAAATTTTGGTGACCAGTTCTCATTAAGGAATTTACAGCCCTGCAACGATAAAGATAAAGGTGAAAAGATCATGACCCTGCATTTTTTTTGGACTGGTACACTTTGTATCTTTGATAATTATTCATGGCATTTTCCATGGCAAGAATACCTCGATAATCTGATCTAGCTCGATGTTTAGGACCTGTGTGAATTGTGATTCACTCACTCCATCCCTATTCAAAGAAAAAAAAATAGATGGTAAAATATGAGACAGTTGAAACTAACACAGGATGGGGAAAGGAGTACTGAATTTATACAATTTAACTATTAGAATATTCTGTTTCATTACAAGTCCACGGTATTATAAAATCTTTTCATGCACCTACACATTCATCCCCAAAAGACACCACATTGCGGAAATGTATAAACATGTCAATCAAAGCATAACTTCAAATAATTTCTTTTAGTTAAAATGAGGAAGAATGGTAAAGCAAAACAGAAGGTAAGATATTAAGACTAAAAAATTCTCTGTTTTCCCCTTTGAAGATTAAGAAAAAATCTGTTACAACTCAAATTCAACAGACCTAGAAACCCAGTGCTCGACACCATTAAACCTAGAAAGAGCTCTGATGCAGATGAGTAGGGTAGCTAGACATGCATACAACCATTCAGCCTTAACATTCAAACATGAGCTTTACATGTGATATACATGACCTGCGTTAGGTATTTGCAAGATTCCCTTTCAAAAATATGTTAATCTCTACCATTGCTCTAAGCGTTGATCTGTACGCCTGGAGTTTTCGAAATCATAATGTTCTCATTTTAAAGACTAGATGAACTTTGCTGATTGAGTCCTTAATGATCGCCTCCATGACCATCAGTCCTTGATAAAAACATCAGCAAAAAAGAAGCCATGCACAACAAGTAATAAGAATTAAACATATTTCCCTAGCAATGTAGCACATCACGTGCACACGAATTTACATATGCTTGTAGTGGAAGGAGACTAGTGAAAAGGGGAAAGATATGGGAGAAGTTACCTCAACTTCAGAACAACTCATGTTGTTCATTTGAATCTTCAGTCCAAGTGGAAGACCACAATTGTTTACTCAGTTCAGTATTGATTAAGACTTAAGAGTGTCTGAGGAAACATAACCCCTTTCCCAAAGTTGCAATACACAAAACAACAGAACATGAAGTGGAAGGGTTGTGCTTAGTTTCAGTTTACATCTAAGTCACATGTGTGACTTGGCCAAGAGTGATTGGAATGAGTTATTGAAACATGCACACCTCCATGATGAGACTTGACCCGGAAATAACGGTGAAGACCGCTTGAGTAGAAGTTGGAATATGCCAATGTGTCCTAAAGGGGGGTGAATAGGACTTTTTAAAGATTTATGAGTTACTTAAAAATCATATCACTCTAATCCTATCATGTACGCAATTTTCAAGATTACTCAAATGTAACTCTACTGGCTTCCAAGCCAAGTAGTGGATCCAATCACAAACTATTCAAGATATATCAATATGCAAATTAGTCTATGTTGGATGTGACTATATGTGTGTGTGAGATGTGATCAAATATATGAATATGAATGCATCGACATGAATCACACATAGAGAAAAGTAATCACAAACACAGTCATTTTATAGTGGTTCGACGATAAGTCTACTCCACTCCCGGCTGCCGTACTCAACCCTTGAGTGTACCGAATTTCACTAAGGAGGTTTCCCGGGGTTCACCTCAAACCTAAGGTTTTAAATCAGGTTCACCTTCAACCTTTACATGGAGGTTTCTACTCGGTTCACCTCTAACCCTAGAGTTTCACTGGTTCAGTCCTAACCAGATGTTTATGCTCTCGATAGAGCAAGGGTCCACACAACGCACCCAGAGGTTTCTACTCTGTTCACCTCTAACCTTGGAGTATCACTGGTTCACTCCTAACCAGATGTTTATGCTCTCCACAGAGCAAGGGTCCACACAATGCACCCACAGCGTACACTCCCGCCGGAGGCCTCCTTGAGGACTTCAAAGGGTGAGAACCACTTAAGACCCAATCCTAGAAAGGAATGATTACAAGTGTCCTCCTGGACTCTAAATACTTATAGATAAGTTGATGAGTCCCGTTAAGCACAACGCCGAAGATCTCCTCCTCGTTGACGAAGAGTCTTCTGCTCCCTTGATCCGCAGCACAAAAGATATACCAAGACTATGCTTAGGGTTGGGTCAAGGTGAAGATGGAATCCTACTCTCTAAAGGTTTTCCTTTAGGGAAGGTAGAGTAGTTCCAATCTTATGCATTTAAGGCATCCCAGCGTAATGATTTGCCATTAAGGTAGTAGCTGGAGGATCCTTGAACGCGGAAGTTCATTCCCCAATCCACTCTATTGAATATCAATGGTGAGTGTGGATTGGAGGATGAACTCCCTTGAGAGAAAGGGCTTTAGGTATAGGATATAAGTTGAAACACTCAAAAGCTCTCTCTACTTTCTCTCATAGGAACAAGTCCTCTATAAATAGGCAAAAAGTTCCAACGGATATAAAATGGTCACATTTATGACAGAGTTCGATATCATCGAGCAGGTTCGATATCATCGAGCGTATACTCTCAATTGCATCAATGGTCTGCTCGATGACTTGGACTCGATGTCATACGCTTTTGAAACTCTTTGCCAATTGGTCGATGAATCAAAGCTATTGTCGATGTCATCGGATTTCGAACTCCAATTTCATCGATAACAGGTTCGATCCATCGACACATGAAAAATGAGAGAGACTTGACTTTGAGATATTTCAGGTTTTCATGAATGATCGGGGGAACCGTCGAGGTTATCGGAATTTGAATGTCGATGACATCGATATCAGAGTCGAGGCATCGATAAATCTGGCTGATTTATCTTTGAACTTGCTGGACAGATTATGGTTTTATTCGACGCAATCGTTCTGGTGTCGATATCATCGATATTTGAATATCGATTAAATCGAAGGGCCCCCGATCATAGTTAAAAACAACCTGAAATAACTGTTGTAAGAAATGCGCGCCCACCATCAATATCATCTATGAACTTCCAATCATATCGATGTTTGAATTCAGATCATATCGGACGGTCATCGATATATCGAAGGAATTTGAGATTTTCATTAAAAAACAGGGGCGGCGGAAATTTGTCTGTCGATCTTATCGAGCCACTCTCGATGGTCTCGAGTTTTGAATATCGATGATATCGATATGTGTATCGATACATCGATAATTCGTCCAGATAAGTTGCGAAGTTGCTGGACATATTTAGTGTTATTATCGATGATATCGATATGTGTATGATATATCGATAAATCCATCCAGATGAATATTTTGTTGCTGGACATTTTGGTCCTCTCAGCGATAATATCGTTAAGGTATCGAGGACATCGACAATGCAGGTCGATCATATCGAGGGTGCTTCGATAAAATCGACAAGGTGAGAAAAACTTAGAGATTTTCCTATTTGAAAAAGTTTTCTCACCATAAAAACCCTAAGATGTCTATCTTGTTTTAAGGATTTTAATCACCTGGGGTTTTGGGACATAGGATGTGAGGCTATGATTTACCTATTGCGAGCTTCTGCACATCCAGTTGAGGCAGATGCTTGAAATAATCTTCCTATCGAGTTCTGCAGCTAGTCAGACTCACCACACACGTAACTTGACAAACCAGGGCACTAGCAGGTGCACTTTCAATCTCCCCCTTTGTCAATTACGTGACAAAATACCCAAAACACCTTAGAACACTTCTAGACACACCTTAAATTGTGTGTACATGCATTTACACAATTTTACAATTTTTCTAACCCATGTACACATTTTAAAAGTATCTGCTCGCCCTTACTTCAAAACTCCCCTTTTCTTGGTGCAACTGCTCCCCCTAACACCTGTAACACATTAGACATATAATTTTCCGCTCGGGGTGTTTTGAATTGTTCTCCCCCTTTTTGTCAGTCATTGGCAAAGGTATAGCAAGTGATATTGACTGAAGCTTAAAATACTTGGGAGAATCAATCAGATAGAAGATGTATAAAGATGAAATCATTTAAAACAAACATCATTTTCAGAGCCTATGGATGCAGAAAGTAGAGCAGTGATATAACAGTTTTAGAATATCCGTGAAGAAGCAGCACATGCAATCCATAACTTGGTAAACCAGGGGGGAACCAAATATGGCATTAATGATAAGAGTTCTATTCAGCCATAAAAGAACCAAAATGAACTGCCCAAGATTGGCAGTTATATCCATGTTTCCAAATATATACTGCCACAGATAGCAGTAGCTAAGAAAAAAAAACATTCAGTCCAGCAATAAAAAAATATATATTGCCCCACCCAGTAGTTACCAAAACACATATCAAGCCCATATATGGGCACACACAGAAAAAATGGAACTCGCACAGTCAGCTCCTATCGTCTTCGAGACTCACCATATGTGAGCAAGTCCACCATTTGCTGATTCGTTTGCTGGAGAGCATCGACTTTTTCTTCGATCACGATGAGACGTCTCTCACAGTTGTGAAGTCGCTCCTCCATACTTGCCATACCATTCAGTAGGTGGCGTTCGAGGTGATGGGTTTGACGATTTGTTATAGACTCCGGACTCAGCAATGACGTTCGATTGGATCCCCATGGATATGACGGAGGAGCATATGGAGCAGCTGACTGTAAGGGAACACTGTTCTCAGGAGGAACTGAAGGAAGACAGAGTTGTTGTGCCACCTGAGTTGCGTCACTGTCAAACCACTTTTCTGGATAGACTCTATCAGATGAGGCAAGTATACCAACATGATGAGCTAATTTACAGATAAGTACAGGAAAAGCTAGTGTATCCTGATAATTTCCTTGAAGGATCCGAATTAGCTGTTTAAGAAGAAGTGTTGGAAGACACACCTGAACTTCCTGATATACATCATACAGCACATTCAGCACAAAGGGAGACAGATGATTACCATTCACATCACAAGGATAGACATTGGACCCGAAAATACTGTGGAGAATTTTAGAAGTGGGTCCAAGATGATTAATGTGAAGAGAATTATCATCGTTCCGAGAAATAGTAGTTCCCTGACATAGTGCACGTGTTATCTCGCCCCAGACACCAAGAACATTTAGATTTCGATTCGTAACAGGAATGCGAGTGACATGGAGATCTAAGAGGTTACCCAAGGTGATGGGAGTGATGTGCTTGGAGTAATGCAGTAACTCAACTTAAATGCAAGGTGGATCGTCACAAATAACATGACATTTGCTAAGGAAGTCATGAATTACTCTAATTTGATAAGTACCACCAAGATTCAAAATATTTTGCCATCCAATGACTTCTACAAGCAGATCGACACCAAAAGACTCGATGGCGCTGTTGAGAACTAGACGTTCAACGACAGTGTCTGGATGTCACACTAATGAAGTGAGTTGATGCATACTGGGTTGTTTTGCTTTCCCTTTTGAAGACTGAGAAAGGGACTTACCTTTCCCTTTGTTCATGATTTTTCAGTGTAAGAGGTGAGTAAAGGTAAGGAAGGTTAACCAAGAGAATGGAAAGTACCCAACCGAATGTGAGATTAGACTCTAGAGTGGAAGGGATGGAGGGATAATACCCATTTCTTTTGACACTTCTGACCCATTGATGATCTTCTGGCCGAGGATTTGAGCAGAGAGCAAAATAGAAAAATTTTCAGAGAAATAAAATTCTTTCACTCGATCTCCTTTTATCAGCCAAGAGTCTTCGATTTTATCGAACTTACTTTCGATTATATCGATGATCCACATCTGAAGTTATCGGCAATTGTTTCGATAGTAGTCCCGATCTGTGACTTTTCACATTCTGAAGGGACGTCGATGATATCGACCAGAGATCGATTAATCGGAAATGACAGATCGATAGGAATGAAGAAGAATATTTTTTTTTCGACCCTTCAAGTATATCAACAACATACCCAACAAAATTATGTACAATTACTGTACATCAAAAAATTATAAACACTTGCATGTTTATCTACAAAAGGTTGAGGTGAGAGACCTCAGATATTTCATTTTACACTCAACAATATTGCATCATTCCAGCAAATATCCAGATTTAGATGCATGATCTGGATTTATTTTTCTCTGCTCAGTATTTCTAGGCATCGGTCCTTTCTATGCCACTGATGATGTAGCAGTGGCTGTTAGTGCGATGACCCTTAATTACTGATTTTTCTGATTTATCTAGGATATCGCATTCTTCTTTGTTGAATTTGACTACATGCCCTTTATCACACATTTGAGAGATGCTTAACAGATTATGTGCTAGTCCTTTTATGCAAAAAGCATTCTCATTTTTTAGCAGATCAATTCCTCTTATCATTCCTTGTCCAATTACATTGGCAGTGGCTCCATGAAGATTTTTATAGTTGGAGAGAAGGGAATTGTCACCTGTGACATGTCTTGAGCAACCACTGTCAAGGTACCATTTGACCTTATTGCCTGGTAGATGATCTGAATGTGTAACAAGACAATTTATCTTTTCCTTAATCACCCACTTTGTGATAGGGATTTTACTTGTGGTAGATTTGTTCATCTTATCTGATTCATCCACATGACTTAATGACTCCATCCTGTCAACTAGTACAAGTGGTGATGATTGCATATTTCTTTTGTTCAGCTCATAAACTGACTTACCATTTTTGTAACGTCAACTAGTACAAGTGGTGATGATTGCATATTTCTTTTGTTCAGCTCATAAACTGACTTACCATTTTTGTAACGAGCTGGGATAGATCTAATGTTACTACTAGAGGCAACAAATTTTCCAAAAGGTTGTGCAGTATATTTAGTTTTTGTTCTAGCTTTTCCATAACCTAATCCCTTTTTGTCCTCTCCACATTTTCCCATGCCTAAAAGTTTTTCTAACTTCTCACCACTCTGGGAAAACATACAGTTTTTCTTGGCATTTTTTCTGGACTCTTCTAGATTAAACAGGAGTGTGTGATTTTCATTTTGAAGGAGCAAATTTTTGTCTTTTAATTGCTCAACCTGTTTGCTTAGTTTTTCAGTCTCAAATTTAAGGAAGGTGTTAATTCTCTTAAGTCTATCATTATCTGAGTGATGTTGCTGTAAATCATTGATCAGATGTGTATTGATTTCTACGGTTTTGTCCAAATCTGTTTGCAGCAATTGGTTTTTATTCTCAGACATTCCCAGTCTTTTAGCCACTTTGATGCTATGGATATAAAGCTGATTGTAAGAATCTTGTAGCTTATCATTTTCTTCTTCTTCTTTCTCTTTGTCAGTTTCCTCATTATCAGATGAAAATGATTCTGTGGCTTGCTGTTCTTTTCCGTTCTCAGATTCAGTGGGAATGATCGAAGCAGTGGAGACCATGAGAATTTTCAATGATTTCTGATCTTCATTGCTTTCTGAGTCACTAGATTCTATATTTGACTCATCTGTATCATCCCACGTGGCGGCCATTGCCTTGCCCTTGGTTTTTTTGTTTGGGCATTCGGTTGATAGGTGTTCATACTCACGACAGGCATATCATTGTGGATCTTTGGTTCTTCTACCAAATTTGCCTGCAGGAAGTTTGTTGTTCACCTTTCTCTCTCTAGAGGGACGACCGCGATTCTTCTGAAAGAATCTTCTGAATCTTTGTGCTAGCAAAGCCACTTCCTCATCTTCATCTTCCTTTTCACTTTCACAGTCCTTATGTATTATTTTCTTTGAAGTTTTCAGGACAACTATTTTGGATTTAGGGGCTTGAGTGAAATGTAGTTCAAAAGTTTGTAGGGAACCTACTAGTTCTTCTACTTTCATTTCATCTATATTCCTACACTCCTCAATTGTTGTGACCTTGGTATTAAACCGTTCCGGTAGGGATCTTAGAATTTTCCTACAAATTTTTGGTACCGGAACTTTCTCTCACAATCCACCCATGGAGTTGCAGATGATATTTAGCTTTGTGAAGAACTCCATAAATGTCTCATGCTCTTCCATTCTGAGACTTTTGAACTGTGAGTTCAATAGTTGAAGTTTGGACCTCTTCACAGTAGTTGTGCCTTCATGGGTTATTTTCAGTAAATCCCATGCTTCTTTTGATGTCCTACACATGCTTATTTGATTGAAAATATCTTGGGACACGACACAGTAGATAACATTTATAGCCTTGGCTTCAGATGTTTGCCTTTCTTTGTCGAATGCTGTCCACTTTTCTTTGGATTTGGGCTTTGTGATTGTTGTGCCACTATCAAGTATAATTTGTTCAATAGATGACACATATCCGCTTTCAACTATATCCCAAACGTCATGATCTAAAGATCTCAGAAAGTAGTGCATCCTAGCCTTCCAGTATGCATAATTTGAGCCGTCAAATACTGGAGGCCTGGTGACTAATGAGCCATCTCCTTTGGCCATATTCCCAACTTCAGTCAAGATCACTCTCTAGGTGGCGAAGCCCTTAAAGAGAGACCCACTCTGATACCAATTGAAATAGCAGTGAAGACCGCTTGAGTAGAAGTTGGAATATGCCAATGTGTCCTAGAGGGGGGTGAATAAGACTTTTTAAAGATTTATGAGTTACTTAAAAATCCTATCACTCTAATCCTATCATGTATACAATTTTCAGGATTACTCAAATGTAACTCTACTGGCTTCCAAGCCAATTAGAGGATCCAATCACAAACTATTCAAGATATATCAATATGCAACTTAGTCTACGTTGGATGTGACTCTGTGTGTGTGAGATGTGATCGGATATATGAATATGAATGCATTGACATGAATCACACATAGAGAAAAGTAATCACAAACACAGTCATTTTATAGTGGTTCGACGATAAGTCTACTCCACTCCCGGCTGCCGCACTCAACCCTTGAGTGTACCGAATTTCACTAAGGAGGTTTCCCAGGGTTTACCTCAAACCTAAGGTTTTAAATCAGGTTCACCTTCAACCTTTACATGGAGGTTTCTACTCGGTTCACTTCTAACCTGGAGTTTCACTGGTTCAGTCCTAACCAGATGTTTATGCTCTTGATAGAGCAAGGGTCCACACAACGCACCCAAAGGTTTCTACTCGGTTCACCTCTAACCCTGGAGTTTCACTGGTTCACTCCTAACCAGATGTTTATGCTCTTCACAGAGCAAGGGTCCACACAATGCACCCACAGCGTACACTCCCGCCGGAGGCCTCCTTGAGGACTTCAAAGGGTGAGAACCACTTAAGACCCAATCCTAGAAAGGAATGATTGCAAGTGTCCTCCTGGACTCTAAATACTTACAGATAAGTTGATGAGTCCCGTTAAGCACAACGCCGAAGATCTCCTCCTCCTTGTTGACGAAGAGTCTTCTGCTCCCTTGATCCGCAACACAAAAGATATACCAAGACTAGGCTTAGGGTTGGGTCAAGGTGAAGATGGAATCCTACTCTCTAAAGGTTTTCCTTTAGGGAAGGTAGAGTAGTTCCAATCTTATGCATTTAAGGCATCCCAATGTAATGATTTGCCATTAAGGTAGTAGCCGGAGGATCCTTGAACGCGGAAGTTCATTCCCCAATCCACTCTATTGCATATCAATAGTGAGTGTGGATTGGAGGATGAAATCCCTTGAGAGAAAGGGCTTTAGGTATAGGATATAAGTTGAAACACTCAAAAGCTCTCTCTGCTTTCTCTCACAGCAACAAAAGACAAGTTCTCTATAAATAGGCAAAAAGTTCCAACGGATATAAAACGGTCACATTTATGACAGAGTTTGATATCATCGAGCAGGATCGATATCATCGAGTGTATACTCTCGATGGCATCGATGGTCTGCTCGATGACTCGGACTCGATGTCATACGCTTTTGAAACTCTTTGCCAATTGGTCGATGAATCGAAGCTATTGTCGATGTCATCGGATTTCGAACTCTGATTTCATCGATGACAGGTTCGATCTATCGACACATGAAAAATAAGAGAGACTTGACTTTGAGATATTTCAGGTTTCCTGAATGATTAGGGGAACCGTCGAGGTCATCGGAATTTGAATGTCGATGACATCGATATCAGAGTCGAGGCATCGATAAATCCAGCTAATTTATCTTTGAACTTGCTGGACAGATTATAGCTTTGTTCGATGCAATCGATCTGGTGTCGATATCATCGATATTTGAATATCGATTAAATCGAAGGGCCCCCGGTCATAGTTAAAAACAACCTGAAATAACTGCTATAAGAAATGCGCGCCCTCCATCGATATCATCGATGGACCTCCGATCATATCGATGTTTGAATTCAGATCATATCGGACGGTCATCGATATATCGAAGGAATTTGAGATTTTCATTAAAAAACAAGGGCGCCGAAAATCTGTCTGTCGATCTTATCGAGCCACTCTCGATGGTCTCGAGTTTTGAATATCGATGATATCGATGTGTATCGATACATCGATAATTCATCTAGATAAGTTGTGAAGTTGCTAGACATATTTAGTGCTTTTATCGATGATATCGATATGTGTATCGATATATCGATAAATCCGTCCAGATGAATATTTAGTTGCTGGACATTTTGGTCCTCTCATCGATAATATCGTTAAGGTATCAAGGACATCGACAGTGCAGGTCGATCATATCGAGGGTGCTTCGATAAAATCGACAAGGCGAGAAAAATTTAGAGATTTTCCTATTTAAAAAAAGTTTTCTCACCATAAAAACCCTAAGATGTCTATCTTGTTTTAAGGGTTTTAATCACCTGGGGTTTTAGGACACAGGATGTGAGGCTATGATTTACCTATTGCGAGCTTCCACACATCCGGTTGAGGCAGATGCTTGAAATAATCTTCCTATCGAGTAATGTAGCCAGTCAGTCTCACCACACACGTAACTTGACAAACCAGGGTACTAGTAGGTGCACTTTCAGACCCATCCTGTCAGATACACATAAAAGTTACAGCTTGCCCATGGGCATGGATAACCTCACCCATAAGTTCATGTTAGAAAATCCAATATCTCAAAAGTTTTAGCTAATCTCCTAAGTGATGTTAAGTGAGGACAATAAATAGGAAAATTTATTGTATATTGGATCCCTTGTGATGATCCACAAAGAGTAGACCACAATGATTGAGTCATCGGTGATCTCCTCCATGATCCATCAGTCCCCAATAACGTTAGAATGTAAGAAAATGGATTATATATCCTGAAACATGGGGATTTTAGTTTATGTAAACTTGTATTGAAATGAGACAAGTGATGACAATAAATAAGAAAAGTGATCGGCTTATTCATCAAAAAAGAAAAGTAAAAAAGCCTTAAGAAATGGCTCATGTTGTCCAATTGAATCTTGTTGTTTTCATAGTTACGATACCAATTATTTCATAGTTACAGTACTGATTAAGAATGTCCAAGGAAGCGTATCTCCTCTTTCCTGAAGTTGAAAATATTGAAAGCAACAAGGGAAGTAGAAAAGTCATGCTTTAGTTTCAGATTACTAGTCTACAGTTTACATGTGTGACTTTGTCCTGCCCTTGTTATTTTGATAAGTTCTCTTGGGTTATTTCGACTTGGCTAAGATTTTAATCTTTTAACTGATATTGTCTTTTTCTCTATCTACAGTTTAGCTAATGTATCTTATCTACTTTCACAGGATGGGCCTCCAAAAAAAAAAAACATTTCCAAAAATAATAACAAGAACATACCTGAAAATGAATATTTGGTCAGGCCTCTTTTTCCTTGAACTCATATAGAAATCTTGTAGAAGTTCCCTAGATACCAACAATAAATATCCCATCAGTAACTCATGAAATCTACACATCAGACTATTTCATTACAAAAACATTTTTATTGACATCTCAAAAAAAAAAAAAAGTCCTCACAGATGCCCTATACCGAGAAATCAGGGGCCACTGCCTAGAGCTGACAACCTAAGAGCATAAATAAAGAAAAATATAACAACACTGAGATAATGAGAAGCAGAAAAATCTGGTTGCATGCATGAGTGAATTTATATATTATATGACAGAATTGAAACAAGTCTACTGCCACTCTATGACTAACAGTTGAAAAGGAAAATCATGCATCTTATCTTACCGCCGCAATTGATGGCACATCAGACTGGTTTGGGGAACCATGTGATACATCCATCCCCAGGATAATTGTGGGAACTCTAGAAATCAGGGGAATGGAAGGTGAGTGTCCAACTGCAAGTAAGTAATTCATTTCACCAAGATGTTGAAAAGAAAGGAAATGAGGTTGTAGTTAATAGGTCAAACTTAGTTTTGTGCGTGTGCGTGTCTGTCCTCTAATCCGATAGGTTAAACTTCGTGAGGGAAGCAGCAGTTAGGGAAAAGAAATCCAACTGTCTAAATTTAATGGATACAACAACCACATAAAATATTATAAATATCATTACATCGTTTATTAGACATGAAATCCAGACAGAGTCTACCCATCCCAGCTGGACGTAAGGGTGCAACTCAGGCAGGTTGGGTTGGGTTGAGGGTCAACCCAAGCCACCTGCAAGCCAACCTGACCCATATTCCAACTGAGGTGCCAAACTCGAAAACAACCCCAATTCCTAAACTCAACCAAATCCAAACACATGATATTCCCAACTTGACCCAACACAAATTTGCTTAACCTGAACCCAACCCAGTTTCATATGAGGTTGGCATTTTCCAATCAGTGGACCTTGACAACCCAACCCAAGATGATGCACCATCTCCAATGTTAACTCCAGGAATGTCCTAAGAACTTTATATATGTAAAAGGAAATTGCATGTGACAATTGAAAATAAAAACTTCTATGAGTTCTTACTATCACGTGCTTGTAATTCTTCTAAAGGAAAATGCAATGCTTCTCTCAGACATTCTACCAAACAGCCTCAAGGCATCATCAATGCTACCACAATTATGTATCATTCCATATTGGGCTGTTTTGGGCCAATGCGAGACTGATACACCTGTATCGTTCATGGGCGACACTGGCACATATTGAGCGATACGTACTAGCTTCGGACAATACTTCAAACCTTGGTCTAGAAATATCTTACAAGCCAGCTTGCTGTCGTGCTAAAGAGTGGCACCAAATCCTTGATGGAGAGAAATGCATCATAGTTTAAACACTCACAGTTGGCTTCTTCCCACCGAAAAGAATCCTAAAAAAGACTGTTACAATCACCACCATAATTTATTTACAACATTCAAATAAAAACAAAATTATAGGAGGGAGAAATGTCAAACATTGAAGATAAAAGACCTTCAAAGAGGCAAGTTCCCTAAAGCCCTTTTCAACTAAAAGCATGCTCACAAGTTCTCAATAAATGCAAACATAAAATAAAATAAAATAAAATAAAAACACGTGATTTCTTATGTGTGAGTAAAAAATAGAAGCTTTCAAACATTTCCACTAAAAAATTATCATGGATTTTACAAACCAATTCAGCGCTCACATGGAGTGTCACATAGTCATACCATTAACTATTTTTTTTTTTTTTTTTTTTTTTTCTGGAATGGATTTTTTTTTTCCGTGTGTGCAAAGGATGAGCATGATATTGTGTGGTTTTAGCTAGAGAAAGACAAGCCACATGAATGCCTTGTGTGTTCTCAATATTTCATGGTAAATGGAGATCACTTGATGTATCGTTTTACAGGGGTAATCAAAGGTAACTACTTCAACAACGTTCAGTGCATTTCCTTCCATCTGCAGAATCATCGAACATAAAGATATTATAGGGGAAAATGTCAATGTTCTACAAGGGCCGACTACTCAGCCCTTAAACCACATTAAGGGATAGTGGAACCAAGACATCAGTGTTAGGTGTCAAATGTCAATGTCAAGTATGCGAAAATTGTAATGTGATAAAGGTTGCAATTTGTAAAAGGTATAAAATAGAAAAAGAACACTTTGTAAGCTGGAGATTATTTATGAGAGCTGAAGCAAAATCTCATGACAAGATTCCTCATATCTTTTACAAAGCAATAAAGTCATTTTCATTCATTGCCACATAAAGAATTATTTAGGAAAAACCATATGACGCTAGCTGAGAATCTCTAGATTGAAACCAGTGAATCATCCATACTGATAAAGCAACATGGAAGCTACTTCGAAATGATGCTAGCAATCTAAACCTTGTTAAATGCAATCACTGTTGAGCACAAGTTATATGAGGCATGAGTCAATAACACAATTCAAAGAAGCAGATAAACTTTAAAACATCCAAAGAAGTAACCGCTGAGAAATGCTTTTCTAGCACCACCATGCATTTTTAGTAGTAGGATCCCAAACTCTAACAGTTGCATCATCACTTACAGAGAACAGATGGAAGCACGCACAAAAAAAAAAAAAGAAAAGAAAAATAGAATGGTCAACCATATAATGCACATACACCGGGGGCTGAATGAAGCAAGAAGAAAGGCCATTCAAAAGTCAATGATTTCATTAATGCTGCATTTGGAAAGTTGAATTAAATTCTAATATTAAGTTGGAACAAAGATGAAGTAAAAAATCAAGACATTCATCCGATTTATAATGTTAGTTCTTATGATAGTATTGAGATTATTTTAGTTGCCAGTCTAACTTAAAAAACAAAACAATCATAAAGTGTGACCTTTGCTTGATTGGTAATTAGGCTGGTTATTAACTTTAAGGTTAGACAAACCTGACATGGCACATTTGCTTCAGTGCATCTTCATTTTCACAATCCAAGATAATTAGATCCAAATGCACAGTAGTAATAGCAGAAGTACTAATAATACATTCTGCAACAAGCAAGCTCTGCTCCCATAGTCTGCAGCACTGAGATCGGATTGGCCACAAGAGCTGTTGTTTACCATATGCAAGTTACTCAAACCAGGAATAATTTTCCGGAACCCACTGAAACTAGACGAGATTCGACGGTTCCGAAGCTCTGAACCTACTCTTCCCTTCTGGAACCCACCTAGCATATCAACAGGTTGTATGGAAAATAAACATTCCCGTGGAATCCACCCTAAAATTTGAAAAACCCTAAATCGGCATTGAGGTTGAGAGAGATTGAGAGAGAGAGAGAGATACCTCAATGTTCTTAGAGATTTAAGCCTTCAACCACAGATGTAGAGAAAGGGCGTGCATGGGTAGGGTGGTCGACAATAGGATCTTCAGTGGGGATAGAGAGAGACAGTGGGAAGAGAGATCGAGCAAGGAAGAGAGAAAATGAGAGAGATAGATGGGGAGAGAGATCAATAGGAAGAGAGAGAGGAGGGAGAGATCTATAGGAAGAGAACGAGAGGAGAGGAGAGCGTATAAGAGAGATTGAAATAGAGAGACTGGTTAGGGCCGACCCCTAACTAGTCTTCAAGTGAAATCGGACTGTAAACTGGGAGTTGGATTGGCTACTCATCCTGACACTAGCCAATGGCTGGTGGTTGGTGCTCTATAGGCCCCACCATGATGTATGTGTTTTTGTAACGTCTCGAAAAAATCCGTACAACGACCCGAGTACCACCTCAGGTGGAAATCACTAAGGATCAAACTTTGTTGGAAATTAGACGAAAATGAATTAAGTACTAAACTGAATTAATTTGGAGATTAGCTTAAACTGCTTTCTATATGAACTGCATTTCCCAAAACTAATAGAATCACTAACTCAACATTACTTGAAAACCTATGATCAATCTCAAAACCCAGTTGCTCTCGAGAGCACATTGAAACTCCGTATTGGACCTGGACCGCGCGTCGAAAGTTTGATTACCACGAAACTATACGGTTATGACCACCTTATTGGCCTTGATAAACATCGCGGGAATCAAGTCCAAATAGTATCCAGAAACACACAACTTGAGCCTGGAGCGAAGTGTGTGATAAACACGAATATCTTTAGAAAATGAACTCAAACTTAAGTGATTTAAGCCGTTCATTTGTAGGCCAAATTTAAGGTTTTAGACCATCAGATTCTGACCCAACTACACCCTTGGATCAAGGAAATTTTCCTACACATGACAGTTGAAAAGGCCTAGCTATATGTCCTAGAGGGGGGGTGAATAGGACAATGCCAAATAAAACTTATAACAGCGGAATTAAAAAGAATATGATAGCCAAAATAAATCACAATGCAGGAAAGTAGAACAACCTCAAAATTTAGATCTTGAGAGGTTGATACAAATGTTGTTCTAAGGACAACCTTACACCAAAAACTAGAGTTTATGGTAGGACAACCTTATTTCTAGAAAGATCTTTATATCAAATCTCAAACCAAAGAGGAATACAGAAATAAACACAACCTGAACTGAAATAAATTGTAATCACAAATGTATTGTTCTAGGGACAGCCATACACCATAAAAATGGCAGGGCAACCTTGCTGGAATAACTTTTAAAGGAAATTGAATATCAAGCTAATAAAGGAATAGCAGAAAATAAATTCTAAACTATTACAAAATTCCCACAATGCTTGAATTAAATGATTACAACATTCACCACCATACATACATCCCACAAATGAATAATTAAGGATTAGAAGTATAAATCATTCAACCACAACACAAGGGATTATAGTGGTTCGCTTGTGTGTTCACCAACTGTTAAACAACAGCCACACAGAATGCTACTCCACTCCTAATATCCTCACACAGGGGATATTAGCGTTCACTAACAAAATAGGGTTTCACAGGTTCACCCAAAACCTTTACAATTGTGTCTTTGTCTATGGGCTTACACAATTAAAAAAACCCCACTTCTGAGTTTTCCTGGCTCTCCTCAGATAACCAATACAACAAGATTTTTCTGGCAAATCTTGAAAGAAACCAAAACAGAAAGGAATTTACAATTAAATGTAAAATACCTGATTATCTCCTTCGTTGTAGCAGCCCGGTAGAACCAAGTCAGAGTAGATGATTGAATGTCCAAGTTCAATGTCCAGTACTCAATTATAATGGTTCTAATTCTAATAGATTTTAAATTAAACCAAGTAGGGCTTGCCTTAATTGATTTTGATTCCAAAGAAAGGGAATAACAATTCCTCTTATCAAATTAGATTGGAATAACAGAAACAAAATCAATTAAATAAAGCTAAGGAAAGAGAATATTAAATAAGCACACTTAGCTTAGATGGAGCACAGAATTATCTCTCAAAAGTTCGACGAAGATTGGCTTGAATGGATTAATTAATTCAATAATTTCTTCTGAGATTCGTGCTCTATTTATAGGTGAGCAGATCGCGTCTTCGACTGGTCTAGAGAGCTCTTCGACTAGTCGAAGCAATAACAGATATTTGAAAAATCAGGCGCGATAAGCTTTGACCGTTCTACGACTGGTCGAAGGTCTCCTTCGACTGGTCAAAGAACTTAAAATTCATCGCTGGACTTTGAGTCGAAGACTTTCGACTGGTCGAAGATGCAGTTGACACTGTTCCTTCGACTGGTCGAACAGACTCCTGGACTAGTCGAAGCCTAACAGAAATTATCCGATTTTTGTAACAAACTCACAACTGATCGAGGAATTTCTTAGACTGGTCGAAGCAAATCTAGGACTAGTCGAAGAAGGCCTAGGACTAGTCGAAGAACAGACCAAACTTATGTAGAATAAACATCCGATTTATGTACCCAAAGTGACCTACTTCTAAGGTCAACCTAAGGTCAGTCAAACCTCAACCATGAAGTAAGGACATTGAAATATTAGGAACTAGTGACCTTGAAGTATGAGCCTTGAAATCTTGATGTAGTTCAATCTTGAAATTTTGATGTAGCTCAATCTTGAAAGTGTCTTGAGTTCTTTACGAACTGCCTTGTACTCTTCTTAAAGTCTTGCAGCTTGAGTCATGTCTTGTGAGCAGTTCTTGCAGTCAAGGTTAATCTTTGTACTTGTGATCTTTGCTTGTTGTGAGCTTTGCTTGTTCATGAATGTTGATCTTTGAGAGAGCTTCACATATGCAAGTTATATATAACAGTGATTTTGGCACCACAAATTTGACAACAGACAGGGATATAAACTATAACACTTACAATCTCCCCCTTTGTCAAATTAGTGATAAAACACATAACCAAGATAAACATAAAGTAAAACAACTGGTTAAAGAATCATGAACCAATTAATATCAACTGGCTTACCTGCAAATCAATATTCAATATTCAACATTCAACATTCAACCAGTTTCATTCAACTAGTTCAAACATACTCCCCCTGACTAACATAACCAATGCTACTCCTCTCACAATCACATCGTTAAGAACAAACCATTCTCTCCCTTTTTGTCACAATATGACAAAGGAAACAACAATGTAGGAGAGCTAAATAAAGGGATATATGAGAGTAAATATGAGGAGTTATGAGATTATAGCAAAACAGAGATAGAGATACGCAGCATAGCTTCACATAGAATAAATATCCAGCGTAAAACATAGATAGTATCCAACTCAAAATCCGTTAACCAAGTGTTAAGTTATAAAGTTATTACAGACCAGAAATCTCATATAAATTAATCAGAACTAGATGACGAAGCAGGAATAGAGGGGTCAAGTTGGTGCATGCCTTTGTTCAATCGCTTAAGATATTTGCGGATGTGAATTGTAAATCATGAGCAACAGACATGTTTTTCATCTTTACATTTATATTCCCAACTTTATCCTCTAATGCACTCAGACGAGCATCAACATCAGATGGTTCAAAATCTGGATCATTTGTTGAGTCAGAATCCAGTTCCTCAAAAATGTCATCCATATTAATGTCATCACCAGCTTCTTCATGACCACCACCACCACCACCTTGTTCAGGAAGTAGATCCAGCTTCATCTTATTGATATTAGTATTGTTGAAGATCAGATGATGGATTGGTGCCTCATCAACCGGCATATCGACTAACATATGTGTAGCCAATACAGTCATTAAATAGGCAAAAGGAATGTCATTATGACCAGGATGGAGTCTAAACTGAAGAATGAAATGACAGATTAAGGATGATAAACAAATTTGAGTACCATTGGAAATAGCATGGATAACACGAACCATAAATAAGGTCAAGTCAGTTTTATTACCCGAACGAGGATACAGATTAGACACAAAGATTTTGTGGAGAATTCTGTACTTGGGTAACAAATACCTTGCGGGAAGCGCATTTCCTTTTTGTGTCCATTGAACATCCATGTTGCACAAATCTCTAGTGAGCATGCGTTTTTCAGACATTGAGGGTTTATCAGTTAAGTTATGGATAGGAATACCCTCATCATTCACAGGAATGTCCATAAGGGCTGAAATTAAATGACGATCAATGTCAAAAGGCCTTCTCTAGTAGATATTTTAAAAGTTAAATTATCCTGTGAGAAAGCACTAATACATGCAAACATGGATTGGGCAATGGACTGGTATGCTGGCCCACCCCAATGTAATAAGTTAACCCAACCTACAGCTTCAAGCATAGGAAGGATGTCAAAAGGTACAATATGATTAACATCAACAGGATGTTTAACAATAACATTACGTAGTCTAATGTCCCTAACATAAGATGGATCATCATTGGGAACAAGAAGATGATGCTTAGAGATAATGGTCGATCTGGAGGAAGAAGAAGGACCACGGTAATTAGTTTTTCTACCTCTAGAAGCCATTTGCAACAAAGATATCAAGGAAATAAGAAGTTGTAAAGGATTGAGAAGTGGGTTTACTCAAAACAGATTTTCAAAATCCAAACCCCAAATCTCAATGAAATCCAAAATACAAAGCTTAAAGCTTGAAAAGTAAACAATCTAGACACAAATCTGCAAGAAAAACGTGATTTAGAACACTAACCTTGAAGAACATGAACAATGGGTTCGACAAGTCGAAGCTCGGCTCCTTAGAGAGGAAAAACGGAATGAGGAAGAAAGCAAAAATCCCTAAATTTTAAGTGATTCCCAGAATCTACGACTGGTCGTGGATATTTACGACCGGTCGAAGGTCAACTGGTCGAGTATACTCACGACTGGTCGAAGAATGATCAAAAATTCATATTTCTTGCAAATTATTCAAAAATTGGAATTCAACCTAGCAAATATATACACTATGATACATGTAAGCATAAATAATCATTTCAAAATGCACATGCCAAGATCAAATTTTATCTTTTTGAACCTGCTTTTATCAAGAGGTTTTGTGAAAATGTTAGCTCGTTGATCTTCGGTAGGAATATATTTTAGAGATATAACTTTTTCTTCTACTAATTACCTTATATAATGAAATCTAATGTCAATGTGCTTAGTACGAGAATGATGAATAGAATTTTTTGAAATATTTATCGCACTGGAATTATCACAATGTAATAACATAGAATCCTATTTAATTCCATAATCACTTAGCATTTGTTGCATCCAAACAAGCTGTGTACATGCATTACCAGCTGCGATATACTTAGCTTCAGCTGTTGAAAGTGATATCGAATTTTGTTTCTTACTAAACCAGGAAACTAGGCAATTTTCAATGTAAAAACAACCACCACTGGTTGATTTTCTATCATCTAGGTTACCAGCCCAGTCAACATCCGAGTACCCAGCTAATTAGACACTAGTCTCATGAGGATACCAGAGACCGAGATTTACAGTACTTGCGACATATCTAATAATCCGTTTGACAACAATCAAGTAAGATTCTTTTGGATCAGATTGATATCTTACCCAAATACCAACACTTAGAGAAATATCAGGTCTACTAGCAGTTAAATATAACAAACTACCAATCATACTCAGATAAAGTTTTGAGTCAACATTTTTACCATTAGAGTCTTTTGAGAGTTTCAGGGTAGTACTCATAGGAGTATCGAAATTCTTTCCATTCTCAAATCCAAATCTCTTGATTAGATTCAAAGCATACTTCAATTGAAAAATGAATATTCCTTCAGGTTGTTGCTTTACTTGCAATCCAAGGAAATAAGTCAATTCCCCAACCATGCTCATTTTGAACTGTGATTTCATCAAATCTGCAAACTCAGTAGTCAAGTCAGTACAAGTTGATCCATAAATGATATCATCAACATAAATCTGTACCATTAAGATATGATCATTATGTTTTTTAACAAACAAAGTTTTATCAACAGATCCCATTTGAAAATTATGACTTAAAAGAAATTTTGTTAGTTTCTCATACCATGCCCTAGGTGCTTGTTTTAATCCATAAAGTGCCTTTTTAAGCCGATACACATGATCAGTGTTTTTGGGATCTTCAAAACCCATTGGCTGTTCGACATAGACTTCTTCATGTAAATCGCCATTTAGAAAAGCACTTTTCACATCCATTTGATAGATCTTTATCTTTCTAAAACATGCAATGGATATAAATAGTCTGATAGATTCAAGACGTGCTACTGGTGCAAAAGTTTCATCAAAATCAATTCCTTTAATTTGAGTATAACCTTGTACCACTAGTCTAGCCTTGTTTCTAATTACGTGCTTTATACATCTATCACAGTCTTCCGCTTGCCTAATTTAATCATCTCTGGAGTATGATATGCTGATTTAGTGTAATCCCATTCATGTTTAATGTGCTAATACAGACAACATTTAATCATCATTATCTATGTTGCATAAGTGATGCGACGGATCTAGGGAGTTGGGCCTTTGCTCGACCCTCAAAATTTGGGGCGTTGCATGTTAGTATCAGAGCATGATTTAGAATAACCTAGACCTGGGTTATGGTAACACGATGCACATTGACGTACTTTGACTTAGGAGGGGGCGATGAAAAGTAGAAACAGTTGTAGGATTCCAAGTTTCACTGACGGGCGAAACTGACCGTTAAAATCGAACCCGTAGGCATCTATGATCATGCGAGATGATCCCAATCCTTTTCCAAAACGTCCATCGATGAGTTTAGATGATGATTCAGTGTATTCCACACTCAAATAACTCAAAAAGCGTGAATATACGTAAGATGGACTCCGAAAATGCCTCAAATGGACTCGGGGGCCTAAACGGTACAAATCAGGGGGGACCAAAGTGGACCCCGTGCATTTCCGGCACCCCGGGTGGGGGATGCCATCACCCCTAGGGCGAGCCATCGCCCACATCTCTAGCGGTCCGACATGGCATCGCCCTTACCGTGAGGCCTCGCGGTCCATGGAAAGCGGGCTTGTTCGGCCGCAGCGGGTCGGCGTGCCAATCATTGTACACGTGTGGGGCCCACGAAATCGTGTGGGGCTCCTTAATTCTTCCCCATTTGCTTCCTTTCCTCTATTCTTACCCCTCCAAGCTCTCCAAACTTTTAAAAATCTTATTTTTCTCTCTCAAATCCCCCCTTAAATCTCATCTTCTTCCTTTTCTTGCGCCCACCTCCACCATTCTCTCAAACCCATCTTCTACAACCACTTATCTCCCTCATTTCCTCCCATTTGAGCACTCAAACCCTCCTTTGTGTCTTAAAAATCTCAAGGTCCAATAACCCATCCCATCCCTCCATTTTATTTCACTCTTATGGCTCTTTTTGAGCTAGTGGCGGTCATATTTTCGCTTTCCACACTTCTTTCTCTCATAGGAAGGAAGAGGGCTTCCACAGATGAAGTCGGGCCTAGTTGCCCTACCCATTCAAGGAGGCAGAAAGGCGTCGAGGCTAGCACAAGCCTCGATCGGGAGTTAAGGATGAAGCGGGATCTCGATCCCCAGATTCGTCTCGAAAGAGCTTTACTGGCGGATATTGCACATGGAAGGTTTCAAGGCCATAGAGTTCTCTTTGAAGCACAAGTGGACGAGAAACTATTTGGGCTTTATTCAGCGATGGATCTCCTGTTGGACGCTGGGTGGGGTCCCATATTTGAGGGCAAGTCTCATGCGAATGAGAGCACTGTCCAAGCCTTCTACGCCCATATACGAGAGCCACTGCCGGAGCCTCTACAGTTCTTTATCCCCGTGGGAAGGCGGGAAGCCATTGTCAATGTGGACTTGATAGCCCGAATCATGGGGATGCCGCATAGAGAGGTACATGCTAGCGAGAGAAATCTCAGGAGTGTGCGTGAAAGAGATCGCCGCACGCGATTTCTTTGTGGTCGACTGGCCCACTGGAATTGAGGCAATTGCCTCCTGGTGTCCGAGATGACTCCTAACTTTCGCTTGCTCCACATCTTCACGCACAATGTGTATCCTAAGTGGAACAATCGCTCCGAATGCACGTGGTTGATGGTGGACTTCCTATACAAAGCTGGGCAGCAAGACAAGCTGTGCCTGCCTATGTATGTACTACTACAGATAGTTCAGACCACACGCTCTCCTAGGATATACATTTCACTCCCATTCGGCCGACTTATATGCAATCTTGCTCGTGAATTCGACTACATACTTAGCGCAGAAAAGCTTGCGCCAATCTATTTCATCAATGACACTTCTCTCAACAAAATGGGTATTGGGCCACGACAACGTTAAGTCTGACTTGATGAGAGTGAGGATGAGAACGGGAAGTGAAGGGGAAGAAAGTGATGAAGAAGAGAACGGGGATGAAATGAGGAAGGAAGCGAAGAAGAGGAAAAAGAGGAGACCTAAGACTCTGATGGGGGCTCTCCTCTTGCTACACATGAGCGCTACAGTGATCAGGCTTCTTTAGGAGGCTCAGATCGAGGAGGGCCAAGTTGCCCTGCGACAGGAGGTCAGAAAGACCCGAGCCAAACTTGAAGAGAATAGGGCCTTCATGAAACAAAAATCTAAGAAGGTGTCTCCCACCTTGAAGGCTCTCCTATGCTGCCTGCAGGACAAGGGTGCCCCTCCTCTATCACCAGATTCAGACGACTAGTCTTATGTGTAGTCATCTTTTAGTTGCTTTGTTGTTAGTCTTGTTTCATACTAGCCTTTGTATGCTTAGTAGTATGGTAGAGTTGTTAGTATGTTATAGTGTTTAAAGCTTGATTAGGTTAGCTCACATGCATCTTCTGTCATAATCCATGTAAGACCATATCTCATGTATTGTGACAATTTTGGTAAATGAAATGCATGAAGCTTTTTTTGATTTGGAATGTGAATGATGTTTGGATGAGTGTGTGTTCTTATGCTAAATCTTACACAGGTTGCACCCTATGTTTATGTAGGGAACGCCACCTAAGAACACTCGGAGCACGGCATGTCTTGCACTTGGTGAAACGAGTGACGGGGCACCTCCCCTAAGTGATAGCCACACGGACCCCACCTTGGGCCCTAATAGTGACACTATGCCGCATTCACAACCGGCCACTGGCCCCACCAATGGGCCAACACCTTTTGCACCACCGGTTCCAAAGTAGAACCATGCATCTACCTCGACACCACACACGTCTCAGGTGGCTCCTCCTCCTGATAGGTTGGAGCAGATGATGCTTCTTATGTAACAGCAGCAGCAGATTTGGACCACCATAGTAAGGGCCCTTGCCCAGAACATGAATGTGGTTCCGCCTGCACCACCTGTGCACCTTGTTGGAAACGTGGGTGCTAGCGGCTTATTCGAGCGATTTTAGCACTTCCGACCTCCTACTTTTACGGGTACTCACAGACCCGAGGAGGCCGAGTATTGGCTTGACTACATCTCTAAGATGCTGAAGCCGCTGCATTGCACTGAGGCAGAACATGTTCGAGAAGGAAACCAGTCTCTGGTGGGACAACATCCTTCAGGCCGTTGCTCCTGGTTACGTATGGACATGGGAGGACTTAGAGACACGCTTACACGGGAAGTATTTCCCTCTCACCTACCGTAATGAGGAGGGAGAGTTTCTTTGCCTCCGATAAGGAGGGATGACTGTGGCGGAATACGAGAATAAGTTCGCGGAGCTGGCCAGATATGCTCCCTTGATATTAGTAAACGAGCTGATGAAGATGCGGTAATTTTTTGAGGGCTTGCGGCCCGATATCCGCACGAAGATGTGTTGCGCCAGCATACCCAACTATGCTGAACTTGTGAGCATGTCTCTATGAGCTGAGTAGGACGGAGACAGGCTATCCCGTACACGTGTACCCATGGGTCCTAGACCTCGACCAGATTTGTTGAGCAGAACGTTCATCGGCAAGAGGCCACCTGTAGATTCTCCTCCTCGGCTTACTGCTCCATCGATACAGCCGAGGTGACCTAATGTATGGTGCACCTACTGCAAGAGGTCGGGCCATTCTGACACTTACTGGTTCACCAGGATAAGGGGCAACGACTTCATGCCCCCTCAGAAGATCAACTGTCATATGCCCCCAGCTATCTCGGCTCAACCTCTACATTCAGTACCGCCTGCACAGCCTTCTTACAGGCCACCTATAAGACTCGTATCCTAGTTTGTACTGTTCCGTCGACTTTCGCGATCTTTTCCGTTGAATTCCGGCAACCTGCGACGTATAATCAACGTTTGAGATCGACCTCAAGTCGTATCCTGTAGAATTGAGTCGGCTTAATCCGAGACTTGTATCATTGGGACCTCACCGTCGTCGCAGTTCCGACGCCGCGACTCACGCACCGATCCAATACCCTGTCTGAGAGATGTGGGCCGACGTTTATTTCGAAGAAAACGCCGCGCGTTCCAAATCCCAAAGGAATCTCTACAACATGTCCCATCAATCAATCAATCAATCACATAATGTCAAGTACAAAAGCAACTCATGCTTTCTTTCTCCACAAGTTAAGCAACCACCAAAGTCAACCCATCTCTCACCTCACCCATCACTCACCTCCTATCCATCACTCCTTACAACTCTCTCTCTCTCTCTCTCTCTCTCATTTTTTCAAACACAATTCCAAGCTAAGGAAGAGGCTCACGTTCAAGCCTTTCCCAAGAGAGAAAAGTGAGTGTGTGGCCCACCTTCCTCTCCCAAAAAAATCCATCATCCTATCCCTTCATTTCTCATCCTCTCCATCAAAGTGAAGCACAAGGAGGTCGGCTTTCCAACTGACCAAGAGGATCGACGGTGGGTGCTTCTATAGGCTTAGATTTCATTTTTGATGATGGGCCAAGTAAGGCCCACCGAACAATGGTGTGGATCTCACTTTGGACCCTAAGATGTGACCGACAACCCATCTTGATCCTCATGATCATTCCATGATGGGGCCATTCACCATGGACCCCATCATGATGTTTATTTTCCTTGTATGAATAGGGTCATCCAGACCTTACACTTGGTGGGGAAAGGATCTCCACCGTTGATTTTTGGTTTGATGGGCCCACGAGTAATGGGACCCACTTGATGGATGGTTGGATGCTTGAAACGGAGGGCCCATAGTGCCGGGGTCCCTCCATGCACGTGTGTCCCTCGATCTCTCTCTCTCTCCCCTGCTTTTTCATGTTTCGTGTGATGATTTGGCCATGTGGCCCACCCGGATGGACCCCACCATGAAGCATGTATTTTAGCCAAGCCTCTTGTAGGTGGGGCCCACTTTATGTATGTGTTGTACCCACACCACCCACCATTTGGCGGCCCACCTAAGCAGGGCCCACCTCAATGCATGTGTTATGTCCAGACGTCCAGGGACATCCCTGGACGTGAACTGGGAAAACAAAAAATATGAGCTTGATTCATAAGCTTTGGAGGGGGTTGTTCATATAGGCCCCACCTTGGTGTATAAATTCAATCCACGCCGTCCATCCTTTTTCCCATATCATTTTAGGCGTTGAGCCAAAAAATGAAGTTGATCTGATTTTCTGGTGGACCATAGCATAGCAAACTGTGATTCTTACCGTTGAAAAACCACCTAATGCTTTTATACACCAAAACCCCTCGAATATTTGACTCGTTTGGCTTGTCTTGAGCCCTAGAGGCCATTGGGCAGGGTGGATCCATCATACGCGGGCCCCACATGCGAAAAACCGCGAGAAAACACGATTAAAAAAAATAATAAAAAAATACAGCAGCAGTAGACGTTGCTGCTGTCAGAGGCGCAGGCAGCGCCTGCTGCTAGTGGGCGGACGGGCCAAGGACCCACGACCCAGCCATGGGTCCCACCATGATGTGTGTATGACATCCGAACCGTTTATGAGGTGGGTCCCTGCTTTACGTGGGTCCCCTCCAAAAATCAGGTCCATCCAAAGCTCAGGTGGCCCACATCATAGGAAATAGTGGGGTTGAACTGTCTGCCATTGAAACCGTTTTTGGGTCCACAGAGGTTTCGAATCAAGCTGAAATTTGTTTTTCCCTCTTATCCAGTGACGTGTGACCTAATCAACAGGTTGGATTTCCAAGAAACATTGTGGTGGGCCCCACGTGAGACCCATAGTGTTGTATGTGTTTTATTCGCACCGTCCACATCCGTGGACGGTGCCAAAGTGCATGTGTTATGTCTGCACCGTCCACAGCGTTGGACGGTGGGACCTCACTGATGTATGTGTTTCTCTCCACACCGTCCGTCCGGTTGATCCACTTCAATGGCCCCACCATGATCTTGTGCATTAAATCAGCACCGTCCAGAGCATCCAGGGACTCTGGACAGTGGCCCTTTTTATATGCCTTGTTATATTATAATATAATATATCATATTATATTATATGATTTTATATTATATTGTAATATATTATATGATATATGTTATTGGGCCACTACACACCAGGATGCATGGGTTGTATCCAAACCTTCTAACCATCTTCAGAGATCATTTTATGGCTTGAGACTAAGAATGAGTCAGATCCATGGTTCAAGTGGACCCCACCATCTAAAGTAGTGGACAATGACGTCCACCGTTCAAAATTTCTAAAGAGCCATAGTAGTTCCTATTAAGCTGATATTTGTCCCACTTCATCTATCCCTATGTTAACTTAAGAACAGGTTAGATGGGAAATATACGTTATGGTGGGCCTTAGGAATTTTAATGGTGGAAATCATTATCACCACTTGTATTCAGGTGTAGCCCATTGTTGTGGCCCATTTGATATACATAAGGCCCATGTAATGTGGGCCCATCTTAATGTCTTTGTGGCCCATTGTTGAGGCCCACCCTGATGTACATAAGGCCCATGTGATTACATCCATCCGATGTATTTGTGACCTATTGTCGAGGCCCACTTTGATATATATGAGGCCCGTGTTACGAGACCCATTGTGATGTTTTCAAAGGCCCATGGGATATGACCCATTGCAATGTACATAAGGCCCATTGATGCGACCCACTTGATTTATTTAAGGCCCATATGAGGCATCCCATTTGATGTATCTGAGGACTATGGGTCGAGGCCCAATGAGATGTACATAGGTCCATTGCAATGTGTGATTCCCCATGGTGTGTGTAATGATATTTTATGGCGGGCCATGCCTTGGGAGCAATGTTGGTTTGACGTCCACATTGTAAGAATAATGTTGGTTTAATGTCCATATTATAAATCTCCCTAGGGCCCATTGATATGCCCATATTAGTTATGTGTAGGTCGTCTAGGCCCATCTTCGGTGTAAGGATAGTTCATTACTTTATAACATGCTTAGTATAACTCCATGATTCATGCCCATACGCATCATATGTATGGTTGATATGAGGGATGTATGATCATAGCATAAGCCGTTGGGCTGAGACATTTACAGGACTCCTTATGAGACAGAGTGCATCACATGATCGCGCGATACACATTGGATTGCTGCATGATTTGACGGTGTGATTCATGCATCTCGCATTTGTGTATTATGATCACTGCACGCCCTAGCGACATCAGGGTCGTGGCCTCCACAGGCACATCGTGGATGGTCGTATCGGATACCGAAAATATTGGCTCTAGCATTGTGGGCACTTAGGATGTCCTTGGGTGAAAATCCCAGAACCTTTTTGATACCAGGGGATGCTCCAACGTCTAGACCGAGTGGATACACGAGCGCCAGAGTGCCGAATACCATTAGGCCGCGTCTCCCACTATGTCGTGGTTGGTTGGAAAGGGGTGTGGCCTTATCTACCCGAGTGAGGGGGCTATAAGCTAGGCTGAGTTTGACCAGCTCGCAAATGGGTCCACTATCGACGAGCCGAGTAGGTATTGGCAGACTACTGGTCAGATGGATAGTGTGGTCTCTTCCACTTGCTTGACTGTGCAGCTAGGAGCAGGCAGTCAGTGTGAGGTGTATTAGACCCCGGTGATATCCAGAGAGGAATAGTACTGATATGTATACTTGATGAGTACTGACATGCTTATATTGCATCTCGCATATGACATTTGGCTACATAGGCCTCGCATCGCATGGCCTTGGTATGGCCGATAGCATTCATGCCTTGCATCATATAGCTTTGGTATAGCTGATAGCATTCATAGACTTACTGCATATTTCTGCATTACTCTGATATTGTATACTTGACACTCACCTTACACACACTTTCACCACCCTCTAAGCTTTCTATAAGCTTATGCACGATAGATGCGTGCAGGTGGCGTTAGGTTGCAGCAGCGTTGAGCTTGAAGTGTGCAGCTGAGCTTCTAGAGTTTCTGTTACTTTCATTATATTGTATTTCCCTTTTCGCATTGTACTTAAAGTTTTTGATATAATGGATATGTGGTGATATTATTTTGTGACTTGGTTAAGCTTGTGGTTATGCTCCATTACAAAAAAAAATTCATACTAAAAATCCTCCTTGTAGGATCCCAGGATCGAAATCTGGCGTATGGGCACTGGGAGTCGAGAATGGGGTACTACGGAGGCTGTCGACACCGAATTCGGTGATCTGAAATTTTGTGAGCCCGTTCCCCGAGTTTGGGGCGTGACACCACCTGCACCTTGATTTAGGCAGCCTCAACGGCTTATGGCACTGCAACCAAACCGTTCTCAAAAGACTCGGGTGCACTCACTTGCAGCTGAGGCATTCGAGACAGCAACTGCAACACCATTGGCTTTCAAAGTCATAACACATATTCAAAGTACACCAGTCTTCTTATTGCTGGACACCGGGTCCACTATCTCTATAATATCATGCACAACAGTCAAGCGACTGGGGTTGAAAACTAGTCCTATGGTTGGGTTGAGACTCCTTACCACCACAGGGACTTTCTCAGACACTACCAAGATGTGTAAGGGTTGTTCGATAGACTTAGGGAGCAGAACAGTACTCGTCAACCTGATTATTGTCCCATTATGTCATTACGATATGATCCTCGGTATGGATTGGCTCACCGAGATGAAGGTAGAGATCGATTGTGATACTAGGGTGGTGACAGCCCTTGGACCTGAGGGCACGACCTTTACATTCTCGGTTCAGGTCAGTTGGTACTACCGCATTAGTTATTATGCTATCTTGCTAGAGAATGTTGGTGGTCCGACACTTGGGAACATGCTAGTAGTTCAGGATTTTGCGGACGTGTTCAGGAAGATACCTGGATTACCTCCTTAGCGCGAGATCGATTTTACGATTGATCTAGTGCTTGGTGCGACACCTATATCTCTGTCGACATATCGCATGCCTCCATGTGAGATGGAGGAACTGAGGAGACAGATCAATGATTTGTTGAATGTAGGCTTCATACGACCGAGTATATCTCCTTGGGGAGCACCGGTGTTGTTTATAAAGAAGAAGGATGGATCACTATGGTTCTGTATTGATTATCGCAGGTTAAATCAAATGACAAAAAAGAACAAGTATCCTTTGACCATGATAGTGATATGTTCGATCAGTTGAAAGGGGCGCAATACTTCACTAAGATCGACTTACAGTCAGGTATCACCAGTTGCGCGTCAGAGATGAGGACGTGTAGAAAACAACGTTCAGAACCAACTTTGAGCACTACGAGTTCCTTGTGATGTCATTTGGACTCACAGACCCACCCGCCGTGTTCATGGACCTGATGAACCAGGTGTTTCGGTCATATCTGTACCGATTCGTCATCGTATTTATAGATGACATCCTGATATACTCCAAGAGTTGGAAGGATCACGAGGAGCACCTGCGATCAGTCTTTGATACTCTCAGGGAGAACTAGTTGTTTGCCTAGTATAAGAAGTGCGACTTCTGGAAGGAAGAAGTCAAGTTCCTGGGACATGTGGTGTCCAAGGAAGGAATAACTGTGGACCTTGCTAAGGTGACCGTAGTTCAGGATTGGGAGTAGCCCGGTTCGGTTACTGAAGTGAGGAGTTTCCTTGGCCTGACAGGTTACTATCATCGATTCCTTAGAGACTTTTCCAAGATAGTCAGGCCGTTGTCTCAGGTCACTTGGAAAGACCTTAAGTTTGCCTGGAATGAGAAGGCAGAAGCAGCTTTTCAGGAACTGAAGGACAAGTTGAAGTCCGCCCCTGTGCTAATATTGTTAGAATAATGGGTCAAGTATACCGTACACACTGACACTTCTCGTGTTGATTTGGGTTGTGTTTTGATGTAGAAGGACCGAGTTATTGCCTATGCATCGCGACAGTTGAGGAAACACGAGGAAAACTACCCTACGCACGACCTGGAGTTAGTGACCATCATCTTTGCATTGAAGCTCTGGAGACATTACCTCTATGGAGAGGAGTTCGAGCTCTTTTGTGATCACAAGAGCCTCAGGTACATATTTACTCAGAGGGACCTGAATATGAGGCAACAACGATGGATGGAAACCTTGAAAGACTTTAAGTTCGAGGTCTCCTACTATCCTGACAAGGCTAACCTTGTGGCAGACGCGTTGAGCCGTAAGAAGACGATAGCATTTGCGGCTCTGCTAATGATAGATGAGTGGAACATGGTAGAATTTGTACGAGACTTCGAGCAGAAACTTACGGTAGAGGAGTCATTCGAGAGCGTCGCACACGTTCGTGTACAGCCACTCATTGATGACAGGATTATTGCGGCTCAGAAAGACGATGAACTATTGACAAAGATGAGAGAGCAAGTGAGCGACAGTGAAGACTCGGAACCCAAACCTTCATGACTTGAGAAGGGAAGTTCTCAAAGCTGCTCACATTTCAAAAATGGCGATGTATCCTGGTAGTACGAAGATGTATCGAGATATGAAACGTTCATACTAGTGGGACAACATGAAGGACCACATAGCAGATTACATGTCCTGTTGTCTCATGTGCCAGTAAGTTAAGGCCGAACATCGCCGACCTCCTGGTTTACTTCAGCCCATGCCCATAGCTGAATAGAAATGGGATTTCATCTCTATGGATTTCATTTCATGTAACGACCCGTAAATTTCCGTACTTTGGATCGAGTACCACCTCGACCAGAAATCAATTAGGATTAAATCCTTTAGAAATTTAACAAAGTTAACTAAGTGCTAAACTCGATTAGCCATGAAATCCGTTGGGATCGCTTAAAATACGATCTGCAAGACCCAAAACTTGCAAAATCATTGACTCTAGGTTACCCTAAAGTTTAGGATCAAACTCATTACCCGGCTACTCTCGGGAATGACTTGAAACTTCGTATCAGGTCTGGACCGCACATCGGAAGTCCGATTAACATGAAGTTAAGGAACTAGGACCGCCTCACTGGGCTTGACAACCATCTCGGAAATCAGGTCCAGATGATATCCCACGGTTGTTCGCTTGAGTCTGGAGCGAGGGAGTGTGAAAACCACCATTTCCTTTACAACATAAATATCTGGAATAGTGATCTGGCACCACTCGCTTGCGGATCAGTATTAAGTAACCAGACCGTCAGAATCAGACCAAATTACACCCTCAGATCAGGAAAAATTTCAGGAACATTTACATGTACTTGGAATTTCGGATCGTGGCCCACTGACCGTTGAACTGAAAATGGTCCCCCACGTGTGATCTGGGAATCCGATCGAGTCGAAAACGTAATCCCACGTAGATCCATGAGTTGTGAGCTTAAGTCTGACGTTTGGCTCAAGGAGGGCCGCCAGAACCCCTCTTTTGAGCAGGAAAAACGCCGAAATGCTTATACTAGACGTACCCCTTGAACATGAGTTTATTTTGGAGAGGTTTTAGGCCATATAAGAGCCTTAGAACAGTTCCACTCACAGCCATACAAATTTGGGATAAAACCCTAGAGAGAGAGAAAAAAAAGAGAGAAAACTTGGGATTTGTGGGAGCACCTTCCTCCTACTGCTTTCGATCTTCACACGGGCTGCACCGCCTCTTTCCAGGCGCTTTCTCGGCGATATCAACTCCATTTTAAGGTGAGAAACCCTAACCCTAGATCTGATTTGAGGTGTATAGGCTATAGGTTGTGAAATAGCTAACCGATTTCACTCTTTAGGCTAGAAAACTCCCGAATACGGAAGCTCATCCAACCTTGCTGATTCGTTGAGATTCCAAGGAGCAAGGTGAGGACTTTAGGTGTATAGGTTACGTTTTTCAACGCTTTCAATGTCAGATAATGATAGATTCATGATCTGCATGCAAATGCACATGTACAAAGTGCTTTCCGTTTTCTGTTTCGATTAAAGTTGTAGAATATGGAATTTCACATACTCTAGCTATACGTAGAAATACCGTATACGTATTTTTTTTTGGAAAAGTGATTGACATGTTTATTTGATGTATGGTTATATGACATATGGATAAAATACTTGTTTGGCGAAAGGATTCGCCGTAATACATGTTCGCTTGTAAATACTATGTATGTTGAAATTGTTTATTCTAGAAATATCGTATATGTGTAAATTTTGGAAATGCAATTGTCATGATTAATTGTTGTATGATTATGATATACATGGAAAAAATACTCGCTAGGCGAAGGGATAGCCCTAATACATATTTTACTCGCTAGGCGAAGGGATAGCCCTAATACATATTTTACTAACATACGTCATGTATGTTGAAAAAGTGTACTCTAAGTGATTGTGTAAATGCTTGTGAGTGCAAATGCTTAAATGTTGGCACCGTAGGTCGGTGCTGAGATGGAATTCTCGACTACCTTAGAGACATGTAGGATTCCCTCCGTGTGGTTGTTTACTTCAACCACTCACATATGATGTATATGTGTTTGTATCCCTATTTGTATAGTACTCTATAACATGCTTTACAACATGCTTTACTTCACGCTTTATAACATGCCTTATGACATCCCTATTAACATGCTTGTATTACTTTGTTATTATGCTTAACTCCACATGCTATTGATGAGAACTGTTTGAGTTTGAGACTATGTCTATAGTCCAAACATTCGGTACCAGACTTGAGATTGCGGTTGAGATTCATGTCGCCACAAGGGATGTGTCTGACGAACCCGAGTCGTACTTCGGTTGGTGATAGTGGTTGGCCACATGGAGTGCTTTTGCGCTTCATATCGCCCAACTTGTCGTACACTCGAGCTAGTCAGGCTCGTCAAGTAACCCTATATGTGAATGTGTGTTCACCATGTTTGGTCGCTACTGCTTGAACCTAGGGTACCAAACTTACCCGTGGAATCTCGTTAACCATGGTACCTCGATCCGCTAAGACTCATGAGTCGGACAAGGTGGTATGGGACACCGTGGCCGAGCTGTCGGCCTATGCTGGGGCTAAGTGCCTCCCCATAGTGACCATTGAGCAATCCAAACTTGTGAGCCGAATACGGTGGTATGAGACACTGTATTCGAGCTGTCGATACTTACGGCGAGAGCCGAGTACGGTGAGATCTATACTCGTGCTGACGGCCGACGAGTCCTTTGTAGTATCTTCGAGTATACTCCAAGGTTTGTGATTGGCGACGAGTCTTTCACAACAGCTAGAGTAGGAGTTGAGCCGAGTACGGTGAGACCTGTATTCGAGCTGACGGCTAGTGATTGAGCCGAGTACGGTGAGACCTGTACTCGAGCTGACAGTCAACAATTGAGCCGCATATGGGGAGATCTGTATCCGTGCTGACGGGTGACGATCCCTTTGTGATGCCTTCGCTATGCCTCTCAAACCATAATATCGTATGAGATTAACTAGGATTGACGACCCTAGAATGGATCATGTTTGGGAATGATACAAGGGAGGTACCTTAGTTTCCCAATACTACTGTTTGAAATGGACTAATAATAACTCGGTAATCATGTTCATCATCGCACCGCATGTGCCTAGTAGATGTGGAGCACTGAGGGAGGTATGCATTCGCGAACGTAAGATGATGTCGCATGAGGGTGGTTTGGCAAGGGCATACATCATCATGTCATTTCATTCTTGCATTTAACAAGAGTAGTTAGACTTGTTTGATTTGTACTACTTTATCATTACTACTTGATTGAATTGATAATATGTTAACTTATGCTTTATTATTCCACTGAGTTAGCTACTCACTCCCACGTTACGGGACGGTGTTTGCAACACCAACCAGACTCTGTCACAGATATAGACGGCGCATCAGTTTAGGAGCCGAAGCCCGATTTCGATGAGGACCAGGATGAGTTCTCATTTATGCAGTACTCGGACGGCTTTGCTTAGGCCGACTGCATCGCGGGGATTTCAGGACTCATCTTTTAGATTGTATTTTGATTTTTGACTCAAAAATAGTACATGTATATGGGTACTCAGTTAGTGTTCATACTCAGGTGTTCATGAAAATTTTGTTTCTTTACATACTTTAAATATACAATTTCAGTCTTCCGCTTGCCTTTATACAATTGAACTGGAGTATGAATTACTGTTTTGGTATAATCTCATTTATGTTTATTGCTCTAACTCAGACAACATTTAACCATCATTATGTATGTTGCATAAGTGATGCGTTGGAACTCGAGAGTTGAGTTCATACTCGACTCTCGAATTTCAGGGTGTTTCAAGTTGGTATCAAAGCATAATTTTGATTAAACCGGACCTGAGTTATGTTCCCACGATGTACGCTGACGCATTACAACCTAGGAGGGTGCGAGAAAAATTTAGAAACAGTCCTAGGATTTTCGATTTCGCCATTTGGCAAAGTTCGTCAAAAACACGCGTTTTGATCGAGTCCGTGCTCGATCCCGGTCGCACGAGTCTAGTCCAAATCACTTCTAGACAGTCTATTGACGTGTCTAGAGCCCTATCGACCCCAAACCAGTCGTTAAAAATCAGAAATGATCAGTCCAAATCAGGAATTTCTCGGAAACGCCCGATCTGGAGCTGAAATGAGTCGGGGGCCTCCCCACTTAAATCCAAAAAGACCCAGGGTCGAACCAAGGTGCATTTAGCACCTTGGGAACATGGCGAACAGGGCCCCACTGCGGCAGCGCGGCGCCGGCCAAGGCGGACAGCGGTGGAGCCGCGGTCACGGCGGAGCACCGCGGTCGGGTGGACTCCGGCCGTTGGGCCGAGCCTGGGATTGGTCGGCCCGACCTCCCCTATCACGTGGCACATGCGGTTTGGGCTGGGGTTTAGTATTTTAGGGGCTGGAGCACCCCTCTCTCTCACATCACCCCTTCCAAACGCCCAAACCTCTATTTTCGATTTTTCCATCAACCCATTCCCCTAAATCTTGAAATCTCCCATTTTCTTCCATAAACCACCCACTCCAACCATCCACAACAGCCCTAGTCTCCTCCTTTTCCCTTTTTCTCACGTTGGAGCTCTCATATCCCCCATTTGGAGCTCAAAATCGGGTAATCTCCTAACCCATCCCATTTTCCTTTTATTCATTCTTCATTTCCTGCCCCTAGTGTCTCTTCTACACCTATTGGAACCGTTGTTTGTGGAGGATCAAAGCAATATGCCCCTTTTCCCCTATTTTGTCATTTTTCCATGGCCCTCTTTGGTGTTGTAGCGGCTATTTTCTCCATTTCCTCCATCCTATCTCTCATGGGAAAGAGGAAGACCACGGCTGATGACGCTGGCCCAAGTAGGCCAGCCCATTCCCAAAGAAGATCTGACGATGGGGTCGGCACTAGCACCGTTTGGGAGTTTAGGTCGAAGCGAGACCTGGGTCCTCACCATCCCATCAGAAATGCATATCCGATAGGCGTTGAATATGGTTGTTTTGTGGGCCGTAAAGTCGTGTTTGAAGCTCACGTGGATGAGAGGATGTTCGGGCTACACCCAATGATGGATCACCTGGTGGATATCGGATGGAACTCTATGTTTGACGGTGAGTCCCCTGCATGTGAGAACACGGTTCGTGCTTTTTACGCCCACATCGTGGACTCATCATTGGAGCCTCCTCAGTTCACTGTCTCTGTGAGGGGCATAAGGCGCACAATCACTTTGGATGAGGTGGCTCGGATCACGAAACTCCCACTTGGTCAAGTGCTTCCTAGTGACGACTTCTCCAGAAGTGCGTGGGAAAGGGATCGCCGCACGCGATACCTTTGTGGTCGTCGGGTTGCTTGGAAGCGAGGAAATTGTATTACGGCTACAAAGATGGCCGAGGACTTCCGTTTACTCCATCACATTTTCACCTACAATGTGTACCCACGGTCGGGTAACCGCACGGAGTGTACTCGGTTGATGGTGGACTTTTTGTACAAGATGGGACATGGGGATAACATATGCCTGCCCACGTTCGTCCTATCTCGGATAGTTCAGGTTGTTCGATCTGCCAGGAACGATCTTTCTCTCCCATTTGGCCGTCTGATCTGCAGGTTGGCTCGTAATGTCGGTTATAGGTTGAACATGGAGGACCTTGCACCAGTCCGAGTCATAAGCGAGGCAACACTTAAGAATATGAAGATCGGCCCTCAACAGCGGTAAGCACGACTCAACGAGTCTGGAGATGAGTCGGATAGCGCCGGTGAGGAGAGTGTTGACCTTGAGGCAGAAAGTGATGAGGAGGGCGGTGATGACATACAAGAAGAGGAAGAGGAGGCTCAGGATACTGAGGAGAGCTCTCCTCCTGGTGCACCTGAGTCGGACGCTTCTCAGGCAGCGAGAGAGGCTCGTATGGTTCGCATTGAGGAGAACCAGGCCGCCCTGCGGCAAGAGGTTGGACAAGTTCGGGCTGAGCTTGGTGAGACCCGAGCCAAGCTTGAAGAGATTGAAGCCTACATGAAGAAGTGCTTTAAGAAGGTGTCTCGTACGTTGAAGGTCATTCTGTGCTGTGTGCAGGACAAGAATGCTCCTCCTCCATCGCCTGATTCGGATGCTAGGCATCCACGTTGTTGTGTGTGGTTGTTTGTTTTGGTTACCGCGATAGGCGGTTTATGTTTTCATGTAGATGATGTAATGGATAGTAGCATGTTTTAAGTGTATGATGTTGTGGATGTATTGGCTATCATGTGATTTCTGTCATGATTCATGTAACTCTGTATTCCATGTATTATGACAATTTTGGGTAAATGAAAGGCATGTAGCCTCTTTGTTATGATGTTGTGTGGAATGCTTAAAGTGCTTTATAATGCGTATTATGCTTTATCTTACAAATGTTGTACCCTATGTTGTATAGGGCATGCCGCGACAGTACACGCGGAGCACGACACATCTCCGTCTGACTGGCTCTATGGACCAGACTCCTTCTGGTAGTGGCGGTCCTGCGGACCGAGGGTTAGGTTCTGATCAGCCTCCTGCTGGTCCTACCGGTGGACTGCCACCTTATACGCCCCCGGTTCGTGAGCAGCACCGGCCATCTTCATCTGCGCAGCATGACTACCAGGCTGCTCCGCCGACTGATAAGATCGAGCAGCTGATGTTGATGATGCATTAGCAACAGATGCAGCAGCAGCACCAGCAGCTTATGACCACTATCGCTGAGGCCTTATCCCATGGTGGTAGTGCGACTCCACCTAAGACATCCGCACATCCTGATGAGCATTCTGAGCCTCCTGCTCGGTTTGAGGATGTGCCTCTGCCCACATCCGTCGCACCTCCTACTGGAGATGTAGGTACACGCGGTTTACTCGAACGATTTCAACGGTTGAGGCCTCCCTCATTTATGGGTTCTCACAGACCCGAGGAGGCAGAGTTCTGGCTTGACCGCATCTCCAAGATGCTACGAATGCTGCACTGTTCAGAGGCAGAGCAGGTCGAGTTGGCCTCCTTCATATTTGAGAGGGAGGCTAGTTTATGGTGGGATAGTGTGCTGCGGACGGTCGCAGTGGATTACGTGTGGACCTGGGAGGCTTTCGAGTTCCGGTTCCACGAGAAATACTACCCGAAGACTTATCGACACGAGCGGGAGGATGAGTTCCTACGCCTCAGGCAGGGAGGCATGACGGTTACGGAGTATGAGCACCGCTTCACTGAGTTGGGCCGTTTTGTCCCAACTATCCTCGTCAATGAGCAGATGAGGATGCGTCGCTTTTCTGGAGGCTTGCGAACCGACATACGGTCGAAGATATGCTGCCTCAGTATACCTACCTACGCAGCACTGGTCCACATGTCTATGACGGCCGAGCAGGATGTGGACCGGTTGGCCCGATCACGTGGTGCTATGGTTGCGAGGCCACGTCAGGAGTTACAGAGCAAGCCTATTCTAGGCAAGAGGCCTCGTGCTGATTCGCCTCCTAGGGCTGCGGCACCAATAGTTCCTGTGAGACGCCCGATTGTGACCTGTACGTATCGCGGGAAACCGGGACATCCTACTGAGAGTTGCTTCTCGCGTATGAGGGCTAGCAGATTTTCACCACCGCAGCGATTGGATCGCCCTTACCCACAGGCCATATCAGCTCCACCTCTACAGACTGCTCCTGCACATCCTTCCTTCCGACCTCCCGTATCACGCTTCAGGCCGCCACAGCGACCCTTGGCTCCTCAGCCGAACCGTCAGCAGCAGGCTCGGGTACATACGCTTGTTGGCGAGGCACCTGAGACGTCGATTTCGATCCCGACGGCTTTTAAGGGTACGACTTACATTCATGGTACTTCCGTTTCCTTATTGGTGGACACTGGGTCCACTACTTCTATTATTTCTTGTGGGGCGGTTAAACGTCTATCTTTGCATACGATTCCCACTAAGGGACTGAGACTCACTACGGCCACTGGGACCTTTTCGGATGTCACATGGTTATGCGAGGGTTGCTCAGTAGTTTTGGGTAGCAGCACAGTGCTCGTCGACCTCATTGTTGCTCCACTTTGACACTACGACGTTATCCTTGGTATGGACTGGCTCGCTAAGATGAGGGCAGAGATAGATTGCGATACTCGGATCGTGACTGCCTATGGATCTGACGGCACAACGTTCACGTTTCCAATGCAGGTCAGTTGGCCCTGCCGTGTTGATTGTTATGCTGCTTTATTAGTGCCGGTTGATGGTCCGACATTGGAGGGTACGCCGGTGGTTCGGGAATTTGTAGGTGTGTTTAAGACTATTCCTGGTTTACCTCCTCGGCGCGAGATTGATTTTACGATTGATCTTACGCCTGGTACGACGCCCATCTCATTGCCGACCTATCGTATGCCTCCATGTGAAATGGAGGAGCCCCGGAGACAGATTGACGAGCTTGTAGAGAAGGGTTTTATACGGCCTAGTGTGTCTCCTTGGGGAGCACCTGTGCTATTTGTGAAGAAGAAGGACGGGTCGCTACGGTTATGTATTGATTACCGTAAGTTGAACCAGGTCACGGTGAAGAACAAGTATCCTTTGCCCAAGATAGATGATCTGTTCGATCAGTTGAGAGGGGCGAAGTATTTCTCGAAGATTGATCTTTAGTCAGGGTACCACCAGTTGCGCGTGAGAGATGAGGACGTGCAGAAGATAGCCTTCAGGACGTGCTTTGGGCACTATGAGTTCTTAGTGATGTCGTTCGGCCTTACGAACGCACCAGCCGTGTTCATGGATCTGATGAACCGAGTATTTCGGCCCTTCCTGTACCGATTTGTCATCGTCTTTATTGATGACATTCTAATATACTCTACAAGTCGGGAGGAGCACGAGGAGCACCTGAGAGCGGTGTTGGGTACACTGGAGAAGAACCAGTTGTTCGCACAATACAAGAAGTGCGACTTCTGGCAGGAGGAAGTCAAGTTCCTGGGACATGTAGTGTCCAAGGATGGGATAGCAGTGGACCTTGCTAAGGTAGCCGCGGTTCAGGATTGGCAGCAGCCTGGCTCGGTTACCGAGGTGAGGAGTTTCCTTGGTCTGGCTGGGTATTACAAACGCTTCATTCGGGACTTCTCAAAGATTGCCAGGCCATTGTCTTAGTTGACCCGGAAGGACCTGAAGTTCGCCTGGAATGAGAAGGCGGAGGCAGCTTTTAAGGAGCTGAAGGACAAGTTGACGTCCGCCCCTGTGCTAATATTGCTAGAGCAAGGGGAGAAATACACGATATATACTGACGCGTCTCGCGTTGGTTTGGGTTGTGTTCTGATGCAGAAGGATAGGGTGATTTCGTATGCCTCGAGGCAATTAAGGAAGCACGAGGAGAATTACCCTACACACGACCTGGAGTTGGCAGCCGTCATCTTTGCATTGAAGCTCTGGAGACATTACCTCTACGGAGAGGAGTTCAAGCTTTTCTGCGACCACAAAAGCCTTAAGTACATATTCACACAGCGAGACTTGAATATGAGACAACGCCGATGGATGGAGACCTTGAAGAACTTCAAGTTCGAGGTTTCCTACCATCCTGGTAAGGCGAACCTTGTGGCAGACGCGTTGAGCCGCAAGAAGGCGATAGCATTTGCGGCACCGTTGATGATAGCTGAGTGGGACATGGTTGAGTTCGTACGGGACTTTGAGCAGAGACTCACTGTGGAGGAGCCATTTGAGTGTGTTGTGCACGTTCGGGTGCGACCACTTATTGACGACAGGATTATTGAGGCCCAGGAGGCCGATATGCGGCTGTCTGAGCTTCGAGAGCAAGCTAACGACGCCGAGGATTCCGAGTGAAGAGTTGGTTCTGATGGGGGTCTACGATTTCGTGGCTGCCTATGCGTTCCTGATGTGCCTGACTTAAGACGCGAGCTTCTCGAGTCTGCCCATAACTCAAAGCTTGCGATGCATCCTGGTAGCACGAAGATGTACCGGGATATGAGACGGACGTATTGGTGGGATAACATGAAGGCCCACATCACTGAGTATGTGTCACGATGTTTGACGTGCCAGCAGGTCAAGGCAGAACATCGCCGACCTCCTGGACTGCTTCAGCCCATGCCCATAGCAGAGTGGAAGTGGGACTTCATCTCTATGGATTTCATATCAGGGCTGCCGAAGACGAGGAAGGGACACGATTCCATTTGGGTGATTGTGGACCGGTTGACCAAATCGGCCCATTTCCTCCCTATCAGAGTTACGAACTCTGCAGACGAGCTGGCTAGATTGTACATCAGAGTGATCGTCCGTCTGCATGGAGTTCCTTTAGAGATCGTGTCGGACAAAGACACTCGGTTCACATCTATCTTCTGGACTCGTATCCAGGAGGCAATGGGTGTGAAGTTGAAGTTCAGTACGGTGTTTCATCCTCAGACTGATGGGCAGACAGAGCGAGTGAATCAAATTCTGGAGGATATGTTGCGGCCATGTGTTTTGGACTTCAAGGACAGCTAGGATGACTGTCTTCCGTACGTAGAGTTCGCCTACAACAACAGCTTCCAGGCGACTATTGGCATGGCGCCATATGAGGCCCTATATGGTCGTCCTTGTAGAGCACCGCATTGTCGGGCCGAGGTTGGCGAGCGTAGTCTGATTGGCCCGGAGTTGGTACAGGCGACTACAGAGAAGGTCGACATTATCAGGCGTCGACTACTTACAGCATAAAGCAGACAGAAGAATTACGCCGATACGAGGCGGCGACGGCTTGAGTTCGAGGTCGGGGATCATGTATTCCTCCGAGTTTCCCCTATGAAGGGAGTCCTTCGGTTTGGGAAGAAGGGGAAGCTCACACCGAGATTTATCGGTCCATTTCAGATACTGGATCGAGTGGGTGATGTGGCGTATCGTCTCGCTTTGCCCACACCACTTGCATCTGTACACAACGTATTTCATGTATCTATGCTGAAGAAGTACGTTCCTGATCCTTCGGATATCATCAGATGGGAGCAGGTACAGCTGAGCGAGGATGCTACGTATGAGTTACGCCGGACGCGTATCCTTAACAGGAAGGAGCAGGTACTGTGTAGCAAGGTCATTTCACTTGTGAAGGTACTATGGACACATCATTCCTAGGAGGAAGCTACTTGGGAGACTGAGGCCGAGGTCAGGAAGAACTATCCTCAAATTCTCGAGGAATACGAAAAGGTATAAATTTTGAGGACGAAATTTTTTGTTTAAGGGGGGTAGATTGTAACGACCCGTAAATTTCCGTACTTTGGATCGAGTACCACCTCGACTAGAAATCAATTAGGATTAAATCCTTTAGAAATTTAACAAAGTTAACTAAGTGCTAAACTCGATTAGCCATGAAATCTGTTGGGATCGCTTTAAATACGATCTGCAAGACCCAAAACTTGCAAAATCGTTGACTCTATGTTACCCTAAAGTTTAGGATCAAACTCATTACCCGGCTACTCTCGGGAATGACTTGAAACTTCGTATCAGGTCTGGACCGCACATCGGAAGTCCGATTAACACGAAGTTAAGGAACTAGGACCGCCTCACTGGGCTTGACAACCATCTCGAAATCAGGTCCAGATGATGTCCCATGGCTGTTCGCTTGAGTCCGGAGCGAGGGAGTGTGAAAACCACTATTTCCTTTACAAAATAAATATCTGGAATAGTGATCTGGCACCACTCGCTTGCGGATCAGTATTAAGCAACCAGACCGTCAGAATCAGACCAAATTACACCCTTGGATCAGGAAAAATTTCAGGAACATTTACATGTACTTGGAATTTCGGATCGTGGCCCACTGACCGTTGAACTGAAAATGGTCCGCCATGTGTGATCTGGGAATCCGATCGAGTCGAAAATGTAATCCCATGTAGATCCATGAGTTGTGAGCTTAAGTCTGACGTTTGGCTCAAGGAGGGCCGCCAGAACCCCTCTTTTGAGTAGGAAAAATGCCGAAATGCTTATAATAGACGTACCCCTTGAACATGAGTCTATTTTGGAGAGGTTTTAGGCTATATAAGGGCCTTAGAACAGCTCCTCTCACAGCCATACGAATTTGGGATAAAACCCTAGAGAGAGAGAGAAAAGAGAGAGAAAACTTGGGATTTGTGGGAGCACCTTCCTCCTACTGCTTTCGATCTTCACACGGGCTACACCGCCTCTTTTCAGGCGCTTTCTCCGGATATCAACTCCGTTTTAAGGTGATAAACCCTAACCCTAGATCTGATTTGAGGTGTATAGGCTATAGGTTGTGAAATAGCTAACCGATTTCACTCTTTAGGCTAGAAAACTCCCGAATACGGAAGCTCATCCAACCTTGCTGATTCGTTGAGATTTCAAGGAGTAAGGTGAGGACTTTAGGTGTATAGGTTACATTTTTCAACGCTTTCAATGTCAGATAATGATAGATTCATGATCTGCATGCAAATGCACATGTACAAAGTGCTTTCCGTTTTCTGTTTCGATTAAAGTTGTAGAATATGGAATTTCACATACTCTAGCTATACGTAGAAATACCGTATACGTATTTTTTTTGGAAAAGTGATTGACATGTTTATTTGATGTATGGTTATATGACATATGGATAAAATACTTGTTTGGCGAAAGGATTCGCCGTAATACATGTTCGCTTGTAAATACTATGTATGTTGAAATTGTGTATTCTAGAAATACCATATATGTGTAAATTTTGGAAATGCAATTGTCATGATTAATTGTTGTATGATTATGATATACATGGAAAAAATACTCGCTAGGCGAAGGGATAGCCCTAATACATATTTTACTAACATACGTTATGTATGTTGAAAAAGTGCACTCTAAGTGATTGTGTAAATGCTTGTGAGTGCAAATGCTTAAATGTTGACACCGTAGGTCAGTGCTGAGATGGAATTCTCGACTACCTTAAAGACATGTAGGATTCCCTCCGTGTGGTTGTTTACTTCAACCACTCACATATGATGTATGTGTGTTTGTATCCCTATCTGTATAGTACTCTATAACATGCTTTACAACATGCTTTACTTCATGCTTTATAACATGCCTTATGACATGTCTATTAACATGCTTGTATTACTTTGTTATTATGCTTAACTCCACATGCTATTGATGAGAACTGTTTGAGTTTGAGACTATGTCTATAGTCCAAACATTCGGTACCAGACTTGAGATTGTGGCTGAGATTCATGTCGCCACAAGGGATGTGTCTGACGAACCCGAGTCGTACTTCGGTTAGTGATAGTGGTTGGCCACACGGAGTGCTTTTGCGCTTCATATCGCCCAACTTGTCGTACGCTCGAGCTAGTCAGGCTCTTCAAGTAACCCGATATGTGAATGTGTGTTCACCATGTTTGGTCGCTACTGCTTGAACCCAGGGTACCAAACTTACCCGTGGAATCTCGTTAACCATGGTACCTCGATCCGCTAAGACTCATGAGCCGGACAAGGTGGTATGGGACACCGTGGCCGAGCTGTCAGCCTATGCTGGGGCTAAGTGCCTCCCCATAGTGACCATTGAGCAACCCAAACTTGTGAGCCGAATACGGTGGTATGGGACACTGTATTCGAGCTGTCGATACTTACGGCGAGAGCCGAGTACGGTGAGATCTATACTCGTGCTGACGGCCGACGAGTCCTCGGTAGTATCTTCGAGTATACTCCAAGGTTTGTGATTGGCGATGAGTCTTTCACAACAGCTAGAGTAGAAGTTGAGCCGAGTACGGTGAGATCTGTATTCGAGCTGACGGCTAGTGATTGAGCCGAGTACGGTGAGACCTGTACTAGAGCTGACGGTCAACAATTGAGCCGCATACGGTGAGATTTGTATCCGTGCTGACGGGTGACGAGCCCTTTGTGATGCCTTCGCTGTGCCTCTCAAACCATAATATCGTATGAGATTAACTAGGATTGACGACCCTAGAATGGATCATGTTTGGGAATGATACAAGGGAGGTACCTTAGTTTCCCAATACTACTGTTTGAAATGGACTAATAATAACTCGGTAATCATGTTCATCATCGCACCGCATGTGCCTAGTAGATGTGGAGCACTGAGGGAGGTATGCATTCGCGAACGTAAGATGATGTCGCATGAGGGTGGTTTGGCAAGGGCATACATCATCATGTCATTTCATTCTTACATTTAACAAGAGTAGTTAGACTTGTTTGATTTGTACTGCTTTATCATTACTGCTTGATTGAATTGATAATATGTTAACCTATGCTTTATTGTTCCACTGAGTTAGCTACTCACTCCCACGTTACGGGACGGTGTTTGCAACACCAACCAGACTCTGTCACAGGTATAGACGGCGCGTTGGTTCAGGAGCCGGAGCCCGATTTCGACGAGGACCAGGATGAGTTCTCATTTATGCAGTACTCAGACGGCTTTGCTTAGGCCGACTGCATCGCGGGGATTTCAGGACTCATCTTTTAGATTGTATTTTGATTTTTGACTCAAAAACAGTACATGTATATGGGTACTCAGTTAGTGTTCATACTCAAGTGTTCATGAAAATTTTGTTTCTTTACATACTTTAAATATACAATTTCAGACTTTCGCTTGCCTTTATACAATTGAACTGGAGTATGAATTACTATTTTGGTATAATCTCATTCATGTTTATTGCTCTAACTCAGACAACATTTAACCATCATTATGTATATTGCATAAGTGATGCGTTGGAACTCAGGAGTTGAGTTCATACTCGACCCCCGAATTTCAGGGTGTTACATTTCAGGGTTACCAAAGACGAGGAAGGGACACGACTCCATTTAGGTGATTATGGACCGGTTGACGATATCGGCTCATTTTCTCCCTATTAGAGTCTCAAACTCAGCAGACGATTTAGTCAGGTTGTACATCAAGGAGATAGTGCATCAGCATGGAGTTCCTATGGAGATCTTGTCAGACAGAGACACGCGATTCACATCTATCTTCTGGACTCGTATCCAGGAAGCAATGGGTGTGAAACTGAAGTTCAGTACCACGTTCCACCCACAGACTGACGGGTAGACGAAATGGGTGAATTAGGTGTTAGAGGATATGTTGCAAGCTTGATTTCGAGGACAGTTGGGATGACTGTCTTCCTTATGCTGAGTTCGCTTATAACAACAGCTTTCAGGCAAGTATTGGCATGACCCTCTACGAAGCACTGTATGGGCGTCCATGTAGAGCACCGCATTGCTCGGTAGAGGTTGGCAATAAGAGTTTGATTGGCCTCGAGCTAGTGCAGGTGACTTCAGAGAAGATCGACATTATCAAGCGTCGACTCCTAGTAGCACAGAGCAGGCAGAAGAGTTACGCAGATACGAGGCGGCGACCATTAGAGTTTAAGGTTGGGGACCATATGTTTCTTAAGGTTTCCCCCATGAAGGGAATCCTTCGATTTGGCAAGAAGGGGAAACTCATACCACGATTTATTGGTCCGTTCCAGATTCTAGACCGAGTGGGTGTGGTAGCGTACCGCCTTGCTTTGCCCACACCACTCGCAAGCGTGCACAACGTGTTTAACATATCTATGTTGAAGAAATACATTCCTGATCCTTCCCACATTATTAGATGGGAGAAGGTATAGTTGAGTGAAGATGCTACTTATGTACTGTAACCGACGTGGATTCCAGATAGGAAGGAGCAGGTGCTGCGCAGTAAGGTTATCTCGCTTGTGAAGGTACTGTGGACGCACCACACTAAAGAAGAAGCTACTTGGGAAATAGAAGCCGAGGTTCGTATGAAGCATCCTTAGATTCTCGAGGAGTACGAAAAGGTACTAATTTCGAGGACAAAATTTTTCTTTAAGGGGAGTAGATTATAACGTCTCGGAAAAATACGTACAATGACTCGAGTATCACCTCAGGCATGAATCACTAAGGATCGAATTTCATTGGAAATTAGACGAAAATGAATTAAGTACTAAACTGAATTAATTAGGAGATTAGCTTGAACTGCTTTCTATATGAACTGCAAGACCCAAAACTAATAGAATCGCTAACTCAACATTACCTGAAAACCTAGGATCAATCTCAAAACCCAGTTGCTCTCGGGAGCACATTGAAACTCCCTATCGGACCTGGACCGCGCGTCGAAAGTCTGATTACTGCGAAACTATACGGTTATGACCGCCTTATTGGGCTTGACAAACATCACGGAAATCAAGTCCAAATAGTATCCAAAAACACTCAACTTGAGCCTAGAGCGAAGTGTGTGAGAAACGCGAATATCTTTAGAAAATGAACTCAAACTTAAGTGATTTGGGTCGTTTGTTTGCAGGCCAAATTTAAGGTTTTAGACCGTCAGATTCTAACCCAACTACACTCTTGGATCAGAGAAATTTCCCTACACATGACAGTGTACTTGTGGCCCTGATTGAGTAACGATGACCGTTGAACTGAAACAGGTCTGTTGCGGTTGATCCACAAATCCAATTGGAACGAAATCTTAACCTGACATAAATCTATTGTCAAAGAACTTTCCCTAGACCGTATGCAGGCAATGGACCTCCAGATGAGCTCCGTTGGCCTGAAACAGACGTCTTTTAGCTATATCCTAAGTATACCATGACCCTGGGGTCATTGACTTCACTTCTGGGCCTATATAAGACCTTAAACCCACCCCACTCTCATTCCATACGAATTTCCTAAACCCTAGGAGAGAGAAGAGTGAAAAGAGAAGGAGAATGTAAGGAGAAGTGTGAGAGAGTCGTGGTTTGTTGCTGAGATTCATTCCCGCCACTCCACGTGCTAAATCACCTCTTCCGTGTCGCTATACCGGCGATTTCGACTCCATTTTTGGGTAAGGAATCCTAACCCTAATCTGTTTTAGGTATCCAAATAGGCAGATCGGTGAAATAACTAACCTATTTCATGCTATAGGTAGCCGTTGTGTCGTAAACAAAGACGTAGTGTACAAACCAAGTTCGTAATCGGCGTATCGACGAAAGATGCAGACTATAAACGTTTAGGTTATGGTTTTCAAGGCTTTCAATGTTACTTAATGATTTATGACTGACTTAATTGCTGTCACATGTGCTTAGATACGATGTTTTCGTGTATTATACATAGATATGAACTATGTTGAATATTATGCATTCCATGTGTTTGTTGAAATGTTTGAATGAATATGGATTTATGATTTGTGCTTGCCATGATTATTAATTGAGAGTACATGACTGTTCTATGCATGACAACTCCTTTGTGAAAGGATTTGCCATAATATATGTTATAACTAATTTATTACATGTATGTAGTAATGTGTAGTCTATATGTTTAATAAAATGCCTGAATGAGAAATCGTTTGATGTATTTCATTTAATAAGGGTGTTGAGATAGGATTCTCAATCACCTTATCTATAGTTACAGTTTCCTTCATGTAACCTACTTTACTATTACGTGATTTATAGATGAAATACATATATATGATAATATGCTCACTATGTGTTTGTTAAAATGTTCAAATGAGATTTATATATGAATTGGTTGTTAAATGCTGTTGTGACTATCACGTATGAATGAATATTGTGTTTGAGTATGATTGGGACCAATACGTAGTCCAGGTAATCGGTAATGGTTTGCGATCAGTGGCCGAACAAGTTTCGCCACAACAGATACGTTCGATGGATCCGAGTCGTACGGTGATTACTAACAGTGGTTAGGGCACGAGGAGTGCGTATGCACTCCATGTCGATTAATTCAACGTGTGCTCATACCAGTCGAGCTTGTTAAGTAACCCGATTGGCCTAATGTATGTTCACAATGTATGGATGTTACTGCTTGAATTTAAGGTACCACTTACCAGTGAAAAGCCCGTTTAACCTTGGTACCACGATCCACTAAGACTCATGAGACGGACATGGTGGTATGGGACACCTGGTCGAGCTGTCGGCCTACGCTGGGGTGACGAGCCTCCCCGTAGTGACCAGTGAGCAACCCAAACTCGTGAGCCGAATACAGTGGTATGAGACACTGTATTCGAGCAATCAGCCTACGTTAAGGTGACGACCATTTCCCATAGTGACCTTGAGTATAAACTAAGCTTACGCCGAGGTGACGAGCCTCCCGTATCTACTTGAACTTGCCTGTCCACTGTTTTTAAATCAAGGGTGACGTTGCCCTATAACTTGCCTATCGTATGTGATTAACTAGGCTTGAAGACCCTATATGGATCATCGTTTGGGTACATGATATAAAGGGAGGTACCTCAGCTTCTCGAATCTGTTGTATGAATAGGTCTAAGTAAGAACTTGGCTAACACGACCATGCACTGCATTGCATGTGCCTTTGGTGTGGGAGTTGAGTACAGTGAGAGTTTAGCATGCGCGACCGTGAGATGATGTCGTAGAGGGAGTGCAGGCGAGGGCATGCATCATTAATACATATCATCCTTGCATTAACCAGAGTACTTAGGAATGCTTATTGTATTGCTTTATCATTACTGCTTGAATGGATTGATAACATGTTAACCTTTGCCTTATAGCTCTACTGAGTTGATCACTCACTCCCACTCTGGGACGGTATTTTAAAACACCAACCAGACCCTGATTTAGTTTTAGATGATGGTGAGGCTTTGGAGTTAGAGCCGGTCTTCTACAATGACGAGGAGGAGTTCTCCTACATGCAACTCTCTGGCGGGTCTATGTAGACCTGGAGTTGCGTCACCGGGGTTATAGGAATACAGACTAGTTGAACATCGCACTTATTCATTTTGTAAATTTTGGAACTATACATGTAATTATTCAGCCTGGTGACATGTTCATACTCTGGGGACTTATAACCACTTACATGCTTTATACATCTATCACAGTCTTCTGCTTGCCTAATTTAATCATCTATAGAGTATGATATGCTGATTTAGTGTAATCCCATTCATGCTTAATGTGCTAATATAAACAACATTTAATCATCATTATCTATGTTGCATAAGTGATGAGACGGATCTCGGGAGTTGGGCCTTTGCTCGACCCTCGAAATTCGGGGCGTTATAGTTTCATCCATACCATCCATCTATTTTTATAAATCAGTTGATGCTATTAGACAAAAAATAGGTATATCACACTGTCAAGTGGACCACATTATAAGATACAATGTTTAATGAACGTCAACCATTAAAAAGTTTTTGAGGGCCATAAAAGTTTTGGATCAAGCTTTTCTTTTATTTTTACCTTCATCTGGGTCTGTATGACCCAATAAACATATTAGATGACAAATAAACCGTACATTGGGCCTTAGGAGGATTTAAATGGTGGATATCCAATCACTATTGTTTTCCAGTGGCATGGTCCACTTGAGATTTTTATCCCTCTCATTTTTGGGATAAAGACCTAAAATGATATGTAAAAATGGATGAACGAAATGGATGAAACACATACTTCATGGTGGGTCCCACAAAGCACCGACCATCAGCCACGGGGCTGGTGGCAGGGGGAGTAGCCAATCTGTTCCCTACGTACCGAGGGAAACAGATTGGCCGACGTCAGTAAGTTTTGTGGGTCCCATCATGAGGTATGTGTTATATCCAAACCGTCAATCCATCTGGCGAGATCGTCTTAAGGATTGAGACGAAAAATAAAATAGATCTAACCATCAAGTGGACCACACTGAAAAAAGTAGTGGGGGATTGAAAGTTTACCATTGAAACCCTTTTGGGGGTCACAGAAGTTTTGGATCAATATGAAATTTGTTTTTCCTCTTCATCCAGGTCTTTGTGACCTTATGAAAAGATTGGATGGAAAATAAACGTTATCGTGGGTCCTACAAATTTTTTAACGGTGAAAATCATCACCCCTGCTGGTATTTGTGGTGTGGTCCATTTAATCTTCTGATATGATTCATTTTTTTTTTTTATAATTCTCTAAAATGATCTCGAAAAATGGATGAATGGTGTGGGTTGATCCTAAATTTTCAGTAAATCCAAAGCTCGAGTGGACCATGCCACACGATACAATGTGGAATAATGATTTCCATCGTTGATACCTTCCTTAAGCCCACATTAATGTTTATTTGTCATCCAACATGTTCATAATATCAAAAAGATATGAATGAAGAGAAAACTTGATCCAAAACTTCTATGGCCTCCAAGAAATTTTCAAAGGTAGAGGTTCAATCACACTATTTCCTGTGGTGTGGTCCACTTGAGCTTTGGATATGCTTCCTTTTTGTTCTTTAGACCTCAAATTATCTATTAACATGGATGAACGAAGTGGATAAAATAAATAAATAATGGTGGACCCCACATTCATAATCATATATTGGGCCTTCCTAAATGTGATTCACATATCCAACCCACTCATTCTGTGTGTCCCACTTGGATGAGGGGTCAGACCAAGTTTCAGCCGCATCCAAAACTCATGTAGGCCCCACCAAGTGCTTTTATATTTTTTTAGGATGTCTTCACTTGGTTTTAGATGGAATGGCCCACCTAAGTTTCGTATACGAATGATTTTTTAGATATCTCATAAACTAAAGGGGACACATCAAATGCACGGTGTTGATGTTCGACACACATCATGATGGGGCCTACAAAACTTACTAACATCAATTCTTAGGTTCTCACGAGATCAATAAGTTGGGTCACAATTTTAACCAGAATATTTGACCCATTTTACATGTTTGGTCCATTCACTCTATTTTACTGATCAATACCCTCAATTTGACTAGTTACTCGCCCTGATTAGCCTACATATTAGAAAGATATTGGGCATACGAGATTGATCAACAATTTGAGTGAAATTTTATTTAAACATCTGAAGTTATTTACTCCTCAATCTAGACTGATTAGATTTTCGAAAAACGGTTAAAGGTTCAATTAGTGGATGTGCCTAATAATTTAGTAAAAAATATATTTTTTTCACAAATAAATTTCAATTTCCATTTAAAAATAACATTTTTTTTTCAAAATGTATATTTTTTTACTCTTAATTTTTCTTTGAAAACTTTTAACAAAATATCATTTTTATTATAAAATATTTCAAAAAAAAATTAAAATATAAATTCTGAATATTTATTTTCAAAATCTCTAAAATTTTCTCAAAATTTATTTATTTTTTCTCAAAAATTTCAAGATGCCGATTTTTTTCTTCAAAATCATCATTTTGTTTTCAACTTTTCATTTTTTTTTTTAATGATAGATATCTATATAGTTTTTCAAAATCTTAGTGTTTTTATAAATAACTTTTTCTTTTAATTACAAATTTTGAACATTTTCAATTATTTTTCAAAATCTTAGTGTTTTTATAAGTAACTTTTTCTTTTAATTTTAAATTTTGAACATTTTCAATTATTTTTCAAAATCACAAATTTTTTCAACTTCTTTATTTTTCGTTTCAAAATGTTTGTTTTTTGTTAAAGTATCGATTTTTTTGTAAAATCATTTTATTTTGAAATTTTCAATTCTTTCGAACTTCTCCATTTTCTTAAAAAGCATTTTTTTTTTCAAACTTGTCAATTTTTTTCAAACTTGTCAATTTTATTTTATTTTTCAAAATACAAACTCTTGTTTTCTTTTTAAAAATATTTTCATTTTTCAACATTGTAAAAAATTTCACATTTTTTAAAATCTTTTTAATTTTCATTTTTAGGATATTATTTTTTTCTCGAAATCAAATTCTTTTTTTTTTTTTTTTCAAAATTATCAACTTTATTCAATATTTTCTTTCCCACAAAATAGATTTTTATTAAATCATGATTTTTTTTT